>OZ005742.1:73936938-74102333 GCA_963930735.1 Dioctria linearis | reverse complement strand
TGCCATTAAAGAGTGATAAACTCCTTCCTTTGCACGCTTGGCGAGAAAACTTCGAATCCACCACCTTTTATGTTTACGTTGCACTTTTTTAATTTTACTTAAACTCAAATAACTTCCGGCACAAATAACAAATGCTGAAAACGCTAATAAAACCTGCTCATTCATTGCGATTCGATTCTCAAGTAAAGAATGTAAGAAGTTAATCCAACAAGTTGGCAATTTAAATGGAAACACTTGTTGAGTCGGCTTCCAACAATTTCACAACATGTTGCCGAACAAGTTGGCACAATTTGTATTAGTGGAAACGAGACTTTGAAACCACATGCGGCTCTTCATTGAGCTAACTGCGGCTCCCATTCCATGGTAAATTGAAATCCTTTTTTTTTTTTTATAATTTCAGAACTTTTTTCCCTGAATCTTATTAAATGAAATAAGTAACTATGTATGTATTTTATTATATGAATTTTATGAAATTGAAATTTGAAAGGTTTTAAATCTTCATTTGCATATCTCATGAATCCATTTATTTGTAATATTATTGAAAATAAATTTCCAATTTCTGAAACCATTTTAAAAAAGCGGTTGTGGAAGTGGAGTTATTAGAGATGAAATAGGATCAAACATTACAAATGTAGCAAGCACAAATCTACTTCTATAATTGAAAGCTGCGTGCTGTATAATTTCAATTTTTGAACTTAAATACTATGGTGCGGCTCTTCATAATATATGAAAAAACGACATGCGGATTTCATTGACCTCATGCGTGCCTACCCCTGAGAGGTTAATCTCCGGTTTGTTAATGTGTGTACAAAATAAACATGAATTTGTACAAAACAATCTTCTTTTTATGATTTTATTTAGCTTATGGCATTGCAGAACTCCCAGGCGAACATTAAATAATTAAACTTTGAGTTCCACCTAAAAGTTTCAATTAATTTTCTAAAAAAACTGTCAAAAATCAGAAAATGACAACATTTCCTTCTACACAGTTATTTCATAAGAAAGTGGACAATGGCGCTTTAGCTAAGAGCCTCAGGATAGTTTTGTACAAACTTTGTGTATATATTATATATACATATACAAATTATTAAAATATATATGTTTATACAAAGGTAAAAGGTAAACTTTTTATTGTCGCTGGGAATTAATTAATTAGAGAAAGCTAAAGTTTCTGTATGAAATTTATTGAAAGTTGATATACTGAGACGATGAAAATCTTAATTTGAAGGTCAATGTGTCAATTTATTGGTAAAACCGGGTATTTTTGATTTTCACTCTTTTTTTCATTTGCGAAATGTATGAGTCTTGTGTGAATTTGCGAATATACATTTCTTTGGCGTTTCAATTGCTTTCATGTTTCAATTAATATAAGCTATTTCCAGATTTTGCACCAACAACTGGGCACTTTTAAATATTAGATGAAATTATAGCCTACACTTTTGCAGACCCAACCACCAAAGGAAACAAAATATCTTAAGGCCATAAGCAGAGTTCTATGATTTTAAGTATCAGTACCAGTCAAGTGCCAGTACTCATTCTAAAAAAAAATATTTAGTCTAAAGTCAAAACCCTTGAGAATACTTCCCAAGCCATGAAACAGAAATATACATATATGTGTGCGTTTGGAGTCTGTTCTATAAAATATGCATACTTATGAAAAATGCCAAACATTGACCTTATATATGAAGCCTAAACTACTATCCATACAGGAAAATAGTCTTCTAGTAATTAACAGATGGTTCCTTACCTTCCCAAAGGCTACACTTATAATATACCTTACAAAGTAACGTTACCATTTTATGCTCACTAAATGTGCAGCAGTCCGAATCAATAGGCAGCCATATTCGATATCATCAGCCCACGACGCCGCAGCGCTATATGCAATGATTACACAGTTGAGGGTTTCTGTTCGAGGAATCGCAGTCATTTGATTCAAATCAATTTTTCTAAATAATTTTGATAAGAAAGGTGTGAAATTTTTATTTCGGATCGGAAGATAAGAAAACAAGCTTAAAATTATCAAAACACCATTCTTCTATATGATTAGGAGTTTAGGGCGGAGGAGCTATTCAAATCAAACTTTTGTCAGTTTTACATTATAACACTGCAAATATTTTAGAATGTTAGGACACCGTTGGGGCTCTCATGTGGTAGTGAGGGAGTCTGTTTTATGGTTTGTCAAGTATACTCGAGGATTTTGCTAAGGTAAATTACTTTTGCTTAAAAATTTACCAGTACTTTACCAGTAATTTCGAGTACTTACCAGTAGTTTCCAGTATGTGTCAGTACCGGTATTGGTTACTGGTGCTTACTTGTAATTGCTGAATTTTATAAATGGGTGCTAAATAAATTTTCTAGTTTTCTATAATAATTAACACGCCATAAATGATGTACCGAAAAAATTTTTGTTAAGGCTGAATAAATTTGTAAGTATTTTATTCCCCTTTTTTATTTTCAATAGGTAGTTTTTATGATATTGATTTGAAACCTTCGGCAAAATATTAAAAACTCTTCAGTTCAAATGCTACCGGGCCTAGATTGTTGTAAAATATGTTGCGTTTTTTTTTCAAAAACTCAAAAACCCTTGTGTTTTTCTCCCACACCTAAATACTTTTTCATGTACACTTCAATTTTTATTATTTTTCGTACATAAGTTTTCCAAACATATTTGTAAATGCTACCGCAGCTGTTGTTCCAAATTTGTTAATATTTTTCATGTTATAATTACTTTTATAACATTAAGACTGAGACTCCTGTAACTAGAACAAAATTTATAACTACACGTTTATTTTAACATAAGAATGAAGATTGAGGTAATTTTATTCAGTAGACCAAAAATCGGATAAATCCCGTAAGTAGTTCAGTTTATAAAAACCAACTTGTAAACCTTTATCTTGATAAGAAGTGAATGATTTATTCATTTTAATTCTCAAAAGCTTTTTGTGGTGACGACAGGATCTAGTAGTCCAAGCAAACACTTTTTGTATATGTGTGTATAATTTTGAACAGTACTTTATAGACATTAAATTGATTTGCTTGGCATTGTTAATGTGATTAGAATGAAAGCTCACGCTACTACTCCATAGTCAATAATTTTGGAAGCTCGAAATCGAGAGCTTTAATTTTTGCCATTCAGCCTTAAGAGGAGTCAGTACTCAGCAAAAGTTTCAATTTAGATACCAGTGAACCTGTAGGTAATAAAATTTACTATACATAGGTTTGTGTACTGAAAGTGAGAAAATTCATATAAAATTAGCCTAGACCAAGACCACGGACCACATTAGAGACATCTAGCGTAAAAAACCGAAACCCAACATGCGTCAAAATTATACAATTTAAGACGAAAAATGAATATTTGCAACTTAAATAAATTGAAATTTCTTAACGAGAATTAACTCTTCTAAATCTTTTTGCACATAATTGTTAAATATTCTATTTGGCTTTGCATTTCAACAACTTTCAACGAAATATCGTACTATTAGAGTCAAATAATTAAATTTACTAGATCTAGGCTTTATTTTTCTAAAATAGTCACAATTTAAAGAAATGAGAATAACTACTAACAGGAATATGATTTGAAAAACTTCAATTTTTACAATTTTTGCAATTGCAGAGCTAATATCTCCGTTTTAAGGCCATTTATTTAATTTTTGTCCGACGTTATTTACTAGACCTTTTCGTTATCTTTAATTTAAGATATAAATCATTATTCTGCTACAAATAGTTTGCCAGAAATTTACATTGAAAAATGTATGAAACTTGCAAATCTTGGTACTGACTCTAAAAGACATCCATTTTTACCATTTGTTACAAATTTCCGAGCTAATATCTCCATTCCAATACACTTTTTTAAGTTTTGCCGACGTTATTTACTAAACTTCTTCATTACCTTTAATTGAAGATATAAAGCATTATTTTGCTACAAATATGTTGCCAGCAATTCGCATTGAAAAATGTATGAAACTTGCGAGGAGTCAGTACCTCCTCTTAAGCGGTGTGGATTTTTTAGTATACTTTTTTAACAAAAAGTCATTTTTTGAATAGAATTGTAGTTTAGGGTGCAAACTGCAGCAGTCATTCAAACCAAATCTTTTCCATTTCACATAATCATATGTAATCTGCACAGCATTTTTCCAAATTCGTCTCATATATCATATTATTCTTTAATTTCTTCCATATATCTACTCTAATAATAAATACTCCAACTTTGCTTTATGTTGAAAAAAATCCTCATAATCAAGGGCGCACCGAGAGCGGGGACGAACGGGACCGCTCCCCCTCCAGAATGTCAGTTTTCTAAACATAATTTGCAAATTATGTATAAAACGTAATCTGTATATTACTACAAAGTCCAATAAAATAAAACAAAACCTTTTAATCTACAATAGCAGTCCTTGAGTGCTCAGATGGGTGCAGGACGCGACTTTAGAGCCTTATTTTGCCCGACTCGTTAGGACTTGGGACACCTATGCCCCCCCCCCCCCCCCCCCAGCCAAATCCTAGGATTACTGCTCATAATAAGCATCAAGTCTTTGTCTCTCACAATTAATTTTCACTACGCGCTATAAATGGAGTCTGTACTGGCGAGAACTGGTAAGTACTTAAGTACTGGGAAATACTTGTACACACCAGTACTAGTTTTCGTACTGGTACTCAAAACACTTTAAGTACCAATAAAAAATACTCAATTTTACAGGAAAATATATTTTCCCGTATAAGTACTGGTAGTGGGACATGTAATGAGTAAAAATTTACTTGAATATCATACAACTCTGGTCGTAAGGTATTTATTCAATGAAATTGAACCGAATTCGATTTCGCAAGATAAATATAATAACAATTTTTTTAGTGAATAATTAGATACGACAATAAATAAAATTACTTGCAGTTAAATCTGTCTGATGCCTGAGGATGAAGCGCTTCAAAAATCTGACTAGAGTTAGAATGATGTTTATTTTCCTTTTACTAATCTTGGTTTTCTTTAAATATTTTACGATCTCTTTACCAATTACAGAAATTTGTTTTTCTATTCTGTTGTCTAAAATAATAAAATCTTGGATGATTCTACTGTGTGAATCCTTCAACATCACTTCCACCGATTCCAATCAATGCTAGTCCAAGCTCTTTTACATATTAATGGTAAAAAAAAAACTACACTCAGGATTCATTTAATTTTTGGTAGTTTAATATATGTACATTCGTAATTAAAAACTTGCTTATAACTCGTTAAACACAACTTAATTTAGTTATGTGTATTTTACCTGCGGCCATGTTATTTAGAAAAAAAATTGGTTAGTTAATTGGAGTAGTGTTGCGTGCATATATGTACAAAACACACAAAAGACCTTTTTCAAAAATATACACCAATACCACTCTCCTTCCCTTTATGAAATCTCCGTAGAATATGAAGCATCGATGGATAATCACTTGTGATTACCTGAATTAGTGGTAATTGGGAACATTTGCCCGGAGTATTAGACTTTATTGGTCTTTATATGTGGTTGTGTGATCGGAAATGCTTGCTTAAGTAACATTTATTCTTTTTTGTTAATGCCTTTACCTCGGTCTAATTTTTTAATATTAAAATTTATTCTCAATGAGGAGAAATTTTCGCCAGGTTTCTATTTTTTTTTTACTTTTGTGGAGCTTCAGATATGATTTCCACTCATACTCAATTAAATAAATTGTATTATTTTCGTTCAATTTGTTTCCTTAATGCATTTTAAGTACAGGCAAACAAAAATTGGTAAAAGTTTGAAGCTTAACCAATGCCCAATGTCATTCACCATAAGATTGCTAATTGAATTGAGCATGAATGTTACTGCAACACATCAATCTTTCATTTCCACTTATTTATAAAATTGAAAAGTATTCAAAGCGCATCAATGTCATATCAAATGTCAGTAAAAAAGAGACTGCAAAAACAATATGAATTAGGACATTTCTCGCAATTCGAAATATCGGAAAGTAATAAAACAAAAAAAAATGAATTTGGCCAAGGCATCAACTTCTTCTTTAGTCTTCGATCCTCAGAAATTGTTTTTTAACGTTGACCTACTTCTTATAAATTCATTAGGTTAGTGAAAACAGGTTATATCGCATTTCCCGAAAATTAAGGAAAATGAGGAGGGAAATGGCCTCCTCAATTAGAGACAAGCTATGATATGTAGGAAAAAATATAAAAAAAAAAACAACATTAGGACAAATGTAAAGAAAAGAAAGACAGTTATTAAAACCAGGTCAAATATAATAATAATAAAAAAATAAATTGTGAAGTTTTTTCTTCCCTAGCAAATCAGGTGGGAAGAAAAAATTCTGGCGACAAGAATTAATTCAGTTAATTTTCCTCTATGAATCAATTGAACACTAATATTAGATGATATTGTATAATTTAAAAGACGGTATTTATCTTTAGTGTGAGTCATCGAATCATGGAAATCTACCATTAATTCCGAATTACGAATACCTAAGAAATATTCAATTCCACATAACCTTGAATATTTATTCGAAGAATTTAATTAATGTAATTATGAGTATACAATAGTTCATCCTCAACAAAAACCTGAGTAACAGCGGCAACAGTAAGAAATTATAAAAAAAATGTAATTGATATTACGAGGGCGTAAAGTAATGGAAAAGAAGACCTTAAATCGACACTCCTTCAAATGTTGACGAATGTCCTTAGTGATACTGTCACTAAAAGTATCTCTCAATTCTATTATGGCCATGAAAATAATTTAATTTTCTAGGCCTGGTAGAATCGATACGACAATACCATCACAATTGATGCTGTGAGTCTTGACGATTGACGCAAAAGTGTGGCTGCTATTTGGCTTTTTCAATATGGTTTTGTTAAAGCTTAAAAAAAAATTTTTTTGAATTCCGCAAGTCTTTAAAAAAAAAATGTTCTGTTTTTTTAAAGCGTCTGTTAAATTTTTTTTTTTGCATATTATTTGATTTGATTTTTACATTAATTTTTAAATTTCTGTTTCTTTTATAGCTTTTTTTCCGTTCTCCCACAGCAGGTTTAATGATAAGTGCAACCAAGCTATAACAGCTTAGGAATTTGCCTTTTGCGCTTAGCAATTACATCCATGTATACAGGACATTTGAAAGTTTACGATTCATAGAGAAAAAATTCTTTTTGACCAGATTATTAGGTAAAGAATCTTGACAAGCTGCAAAGATAGCGACGGTTTCTGGTCTGTCGTTAAAGCCATCAGGACCAACTTTACCAATTCCTCTATACCTTCACTACTTAAGAATGGTGAAGTGGTTGTTGATTCCCTGGTTAAGCTGCTTGACTCGCTTCAAATTCTTTCCTTCCACCCATTTCACAGATACATGCTTTGCGTCCCCCATGTGGATTTGTACAAAAGCGAATATATGTACGGATACGGATGCGAAGAGATGTGCTCAAGATCTTTAAAGGGATCAACTTCTTCAAACCCGCAGGTCCTGATGGTTTCTCGCCTCAGTTAAATAAGAGCTGTCCCTTATCCTTGGCTAACCCTCTGCGCTTACTATTCTACTTATCTTATTCGACAGGAAAATTTCCAACTGCTTGGAAACTATCTCACGTTCATTGCAATTTCCAAGAAAGAAGAGGGTACCGATCCCTCAATTTATCGAACAATTGCAATCATTTCAATTCTTTCAAATGTCTTTGAATCTATCTAATTAAATCTAAATTCATGAATTGCCTAGAAACCAATTAAATCATGAACGATAGCCAGTACGGCATCCTCGCTGAGCCTCACTCTATTCATGCCGGTGTGCCACAGGGCTCTGTTAGCTCTCGGTCTCTCTTCACAATTTTCATTAATGAACTGCTTTCCGTAACATTTCCATAGCTTTACCAATGACAGAACGTTTGATACACTCCAGAGATAATTCCGGATGTGTCAACGAGATTTCATGGCTAGATCATTTAATAACGATCTCGATAATATCTTTGTTTGGGTTAAAGCAAATCGCATCGAATTCAATGCATTTAAGACCCAAAGCTGTTTCGTCTCTCTAAATCAAGATCACCACTCCCATTTCATTTGAAGGAGTATCAATTTCCAATACACCATCACTAAGTTTTCTTGCCATTAATATTTCCAGTAAATTATGCTGAACAGACCACATTTTCTCTGTAGCCAAAGAAGCATCGAAATGTCTTAGATTTCTGAAAAGTTGTAAGAAATATTTCAGCCCCTTTTAATCTAGCGCTCCCCTACAAGTCCTATATCGGTTCTAGAATTAATGACAATTTTCAGATAGCCGAACCTGATCGCACAGATTTAGCTTCATTGCATATTGACCAAAAGACAGCCAGCCTTCAACCTCATTGGGAATAACTTGCCATATCGACTCACTCGATGTTGGACGCCTTACGTTCCTTTATCGCTATATGCATGGTCAATGTTCTGATAAAATATCTAGTATCACCCATTGGAGATTAATTCTTGCGCGCAATACTCGCACTGCAAACCGTGCACATCCTTTTACCCTACAAAATACTTTCGACCGTACAGTAAAATTTTGTGATGCTTTGTTATCCCGAACTGTGCGAATGTGGAACAATTTATCATCTTCTGTTTTTCCTAGGGTATACAATCTGCGAAGCTTTAAGAGTGACATACATCAGCACATCCGCCACTTTCCTCATGTCCCCTAATCCTTTCGCTATCTCCTTGCTGCCATGCTGCGCTTTGCATCATCGGGTATCCCCTTAGCTTGGCTTAGTATTATAAAAAAAAATGCAGTTTTTTTGTTTACTATCGCATAAGCTTAATTAAATTAAATAGTTTAATAACAATATAAAAATGTTAACTACAGCTTTTTACATTATATTTTACATTCCTTTAATGCCTAGGAAATCCAATAGGCATCATCTTAATCAACTTTTGAGATTACTATATTCTTGAGATATAAACTAAAATTGGATAAAACCATTTCGGAAATCTATAGTTTCCTACTTCGGAGTCCTTATGTTACTCACTCCTGATAAATTGTAGCATTTGTAAAGTTTTTCTTTTCTCAGATAATTTTTATGAGATTCGGTCATCTTGGGGAGAGGAAACAAAATAATTCAAAAAATTTCCATCCATATATAAACAAAATACATCTTCGACGTGTCTTTTCCACTTCTTTCCGTCACGCACAACATGATTAAGGCAAACACAAAAACCGACACACTTCAAACGAACATTAGTTTCATATATATATATGTGTTATAAGTCAGTCGCTGGACACATTCCACTTAACACTTGTGTCGGAAAAAGACAAATACGTACTTCAGAAATACCAACATTTTCTGTTCATGTAAGGAGCTGCTATCAGTTGCTCATAAATCTTGTCATCTTGGGGAGAATTATTAGTCCTGCATAGAATATTTCCAGGAAATATTTTATATCAGTTACAAAAAATACACTTTGACGTGCATCGCATTAAACGCATTGAAAAATTGAAATTTTTCTTGCGATAAATTAGATAGCCAAATTGAAAAAATTGGTCCGACATTGTTATGTGTACGTCAGGCTGTTTGATGTGTGTGTGTGTGTGCATGTGCCTATGTGGCAGATCTATTCGCGGCCTCCCCTTTCACTACTCATCTCCTCTCCTAGTATTCGGTTATATCGGTTGATATTACACTATCGGCGTAAAGGCTCGCATCACTTCATGAAGAGACTAAAAATTTCAACCACTGTTTCACTGTCACAATATCTGCCTACACTTCATGAAGACCCTAGACTTTTCATGATGTTCTAAGATACGTCAAATGTCTACGATGATATATAGAGTTCTTGAATAATTCTACCACTTCATTCCTTCCCAATTCCGATTCCGACCTAACAATTTTAGCAGCTATATATATGGTTGCAAAAATTGGATCTGTGTTTTAGAAAGGCTTTATAATGAGGAACCGAAAATAACCATTATTTTAGATTTTTCAATAAAAAAATCACATAGAAGTAATGATCGGATGTTTAAATGAACAGGACCAATCTGATCCTCATGAAATGAACTTTCAATTTCTAGCGTAATTTAAAAAAGTATAACCAATAAAATAGAAAATTTCATCATAATGGTTAATCTTTGGTTAATTTATTTTGGTTATCGGATAACCATTATTTCATAATTTCTTCTTTTTGGTTATGAAATAAGAGTTATCGATAACAGTTTTAATTCTTCTAAAAAATAAGAGTTACACTTCGATTTTTATTTTATTGGTTAACCATTCCCTCAATATTTGAATTCAAATTCATTTTATTGGTTTATCCACAAGGAACTGGTCGACACAGTTTCTATCACATATATTCCTAAGTGAATTTTTTGAAGGCACTTGTTGGAACATGAAACATGTTACAGTAGCCAGATGCCTCAGTAAGGCGAAACGCGGCGTTTTGTTTATAAAATGTGAATAAATATTTTTGGAACAACACAAGTGTTTTATTTAAATGGAGGTGATAGTACTCACTTAGACGAACCAAAAATTGTATGGCAGGGGGGGGGGGGCATATCAACCGTTTAGGAGTTACAGGGTGATTAAGAAAAAAACCCAGTTTTTCACAAACACCGTGTATCTTATAAACTACAGGGTGTACGGTCACACTTAATAGCTCATTGTATGCAGAACTTCATGGCCTTTCCTACGATTACTCAACCACCTCCACACCCCTCTCCAATCATGAATTATGGTTGTCTAAACTAAAAACTTCGGATTTTCATACCTTTTTTTTTAATTTAACCTCTATTATTTTTGAAAACAGGTCATTAACCTAACTTTTTTTTATAAAAACTATAAACTGTAGAATCTCCTCTTTAAGTTGACCTATTACACTCTAAGTGTTAACTGTAGCTGTTACACAGTTATTACCGCATAACCTATTCAGGTCACACCGAAATTAGACGATATATTTTAAAATGACGTGCTAAGGGAACAAATTATCGTTGATAATAGGTTTGAAAATAGGTTTGAAAATAGGTTTAGAGTTAATAACTCTTAAAGGGCTAAAGAGCTTCAGATAGGACATTGGGTGTAATAGGTCATATTAAAGAGGAGAGTCTGCAGCTTACAGTTTTTTAAAAAAAAGTTATGCTAACGACCTTTTTGCAAAAATAATAGAGGTTAAATTAAAAAAAAAAGGTAAGAAAATCCGAAATTTTTAGTTTAGATAACAATAATTCTTGATGGGAGAGGGGTGTGGAGATGGTTCAGCAGTCCTTGGAAGGGCCATGAAGTTCTGCATACAATGAGCTCTTAAGTGTGACCGCACACCCTGTAGTTTATAAGATACGGGGTGTTTTGTGTAATACTGGCTTTTTTTCTTAATCACCCTCTAACTCCTAAACGGTTGATATGCCCCCCCCCCTGCCATACAATTTTTGGTTCGTCTAAGTGAGTACTATCACCTCCCGCTCTACTAACCTCCTAGTGGGAAACACCCTGTATTTTATATTAGGCTATATTCACATACAAAATAAAAGAAAACCGCATGTGGATCGTTTGTATTTCTCGCATGCGGAACCATCTATGCTCCCAACCTTTCTAGGTAGAGCCCTGCTGTAGAAGACAGGAAGAGTTCCTGGAAAACAACAACCGACAATCCGAGTGAAATGGACGGGCTATCCAGAAGAGTGTCTCCGAGCCCAATTTCCTCCCAGGCTGACCAGCTGTGAGCACGTAATCCTTAGAGCGCGCTCTGGCAGATTACCACCTGTTTGGTCCGGCAGGCCTTTCTCATCGCGTTAAAGCTCCATATTGCACCGAGCACCTCCAAGAAAAGCACACTGTGGGTGCTCATCACACCAAGTCATATTCGCCCTGCATTTCTGTTCAACCTTAGATACTTCACTTCGGGACATTCTGGAGATTTAATGTCTAGCTATCCAACGGGGCGGAGTATGCGGTAGAGTCTTAATTCATTCCCGGCAGAAAACGTAAATAAACTTCGAGTGTCAATGGTTGCCTATACCTAATCTTCTGTGACAATCATCAGCTGACGCCAATCCTCACCCGTCGACTTCACACTCTAGCGGGCGAAGAAGGTTAAATATTAAGAAAGGGTATCGCTCCTGGAATCAGTATACGTTTTGTTTGGAAATGCTTTATATCCGTGCATAAAAATTGCTCATCGCAAATCTTGTTTCATAGCTTTAGGAAGAAATTTTGGCCTCTATTTTGCAAATCGGTACTTTTGGGAATCTAAAAATTATACATTAACAAATTACAACATTTTTTAGTCAAAGCCTAGTATCGAGTTCGAGTAAAATGTGACATTCTCATACAAATTTTAGCGTTGGTAAAATTGCAAGCAAATATTTTACTAATGATTTTACTAGTGCAGTACAGAGTTCACCGGTAAAAACTGAAGACTCCCTCTCTATAAAATAGATGGCACTATGAATTCTACACACATTTTACAAGGCATTTTAATGCACGAAGCATTAAATTATTGGTAAAATTTTGACATTCCTATTTCTATGAAAATTTGCATATTGTTTTTTGATTGATTGAGGGGTTTCGTTTGTGTTATTAAGATATAAAAATTAATAATTTTGTTTTCTCCAAATCAACATACGGTTACGCGCCACAAAGTGACACAAGCGACATCTGTTGGAAATACAAATGACTTTAGGTTAGTGTCATCTTAGTAAACTTTGGGTTCGAAGAACGGAATATTCAGGAAGGTTCTAGGGTAATTCGTAGAATATAAATACGGCGCTCTCACATAATAATAATTAGAAGTACAGTACTAGCAATAACTATAAAGAGTTAATTTGATAATTATTTGTGAATTTGTGAGAGTAAACAGTCAAGTTAAATCAAGTAAGAACTTTTGAATTATATCCGAAATATTGCGTTTTAAATAACGAACTAAGGCCATGCTCGTAACAACTGGTGTCAGAAGTAAAATAAAATTGCGAAATAAAGTAGTGGCATTTGACTCTGAAATTCAAAGAGTGATTAATTTGGTGAAATCGAGTGAAAATTTTCTGCTTTAAGTGAAAATTCCGAAAGATAAGTTTATATTAAACTGTGAGTGAATTATCAAAGTAATGGGACGCAAACTAGTCCCAGTCGAGCGACTCAGACAAGCTTTGATAGAGGAAGAAAAGAATCCTGAGACATACGTTTTCGAGGAAGAACCAGAAACTGAAGAAGAGCTGCGATAAACATAGAACAGCTTTTGGGTACTTTAATGACCAAAATGGAGCTTTCAACCCTACAGGTGAAGAATGCTCATGGGGAACAAAACAATCCTTTTGAGAAGCAAAAGAATTCTCTGGAATCCCGTCTAGATGAACAAAAGAGTTCTCTAGAAGCCCGTTTGAACGATCAAAAGAATGCTTTTGAGGAACAAAAGAATTCTCTAGAAGACCGTTGGGATGAACAAAAGAGTTCTTTGCAGAATTGTCTAGAAACCTGTTTGGAGGAACAGAAGAATTTTCTTAAAAATTCATCAGTCGAGCAAAATGTAAAAATTGAAGGTATCCAGCAGGAAGTGCTGGAAGCTCAACAGCAAGTGTCGGAAGTGCAACAACAAGTGACGGAAGTGCAACAATATTTTCAAGAGACAATTCGAGACAGCTTTCGAAGTAAATGGATGGAGTGATGCAGACAAAACTACAGCTCTGGTATTAGCACGTCGAGGTCCTGCATCAGAGCTATTACAAACTATACCGAAAGAAAGGCAACGTGATTATACTTCAGTAGTACAGGAGATGGAATTACGCTATGGAGATGAACACATGCAGCAAGTATATCGCCTACAGCTAAGCAACAGGATTCAAAATCATGGCGAATCCCTACAACAACTGCAGGCTGATGTAGAAAAATAAGCATATCTTTCATACTCCAGCGTAAATGCTGATTTCCTTAATGAAGTGGCAACAGAAGCATTTGTGAACGCAATTGCAGATAAAAATTTACAACAAGCACTAAAGCTAGCAGGATAGAACTCAACAGCAGAAGCGCTAGCTTATGCATTAGCGTATGAATCTGCCAGACAAGTTTCTAGGAGTGCAGTACGAGTGAGACAAATTTCGGTGGAGGAATGTACTTCAACAGATTGCAGTCATCAGAGCGTACTCCGTCACATGGTATTCTTCGATTCTGGAATTGAAATAGACCGGGACACCTCCAAAGGGACTGCAGAAAATGCCGACGAACAGAAGCGCCAGAAGATGGACAAAGATATCGAGCTGGGCAGCAGACTCGTAGAAGAATACCTTCATCAGAGACCACTCCTTCGCGTGGTCGCCTTCGATGCTGGAAATGTGGTAGAGTGGGATACCTTCAAAACGACTGCAAGAAACGCGGATGAGTGCAATCAACAGGAGAAGAAGGGAGAAGATGGCGAGCTAGAGAGCAAGCTATTCATGGAGAGTCTAGACTGCAACCACACGACTTTGAAATCGCACACCGCAAAGGACGTATCCACGGAAATGCAGAAGCCTTTTCACAACGTCCATGCAATCCTGAATGGAAATATTGTGGACGGATGGAAGAAAAAGGCGATGACGAAATTCGAAAGAAAAAAAGAAAAGGAATCCAAAGACATTTATGACTACGATGATAACAATGAAAAGGAGAAAGGAAAGGAAGCCAAAGACACGTACAATGATAGAAAGAAAAAGACAAAAAGTAAAGGGTCTAAGGATGCTGAAAATGACGATGGTATGGGTATAATGAAGATAGGAAGATAGGTAAAGACAAAGGCTCTGACGATGATGCTGATAAGAAACGCAAAGGCGGCAATAACAAGGATGACAACGGCGATAAAAAGGGCAAGAAAATTGAGGACAAAGGAATCAAAAACAATGATGAAAAATCAAAGCATGGAAGAGTGCTTCAACAGAACATTAATCGTACATCTCAGGAAGGTAGTCAACTATAATCAACGTGGAATCGACATATTCCTATATTTCTAATTGCTTATATATCAGCTGTTTACAATACAACCGGACATAGCGACCTCATACCTTGGTATTATTGTCGCAATTTTTCACCGAACACTTCATTCTGAAAATACATGAACATCACTTAGAAATATATCACTTTAATATCAACGGATAATTACTTACACTCTTTACTTTATTTAGCAGTACTTTTCAAGAATTTATCTTTCAGTTTTCAGTTTTATCACAAGTTTCAAATAAGATTCAAATTCTTTCTGACTTACTTCATGATACCCTGAAAACCCCAGGCACTTGTACACGAATTTTACAGGCATCACACTTGCTGTTGTCTCTATAATCTAAGGTTAAAAATGACAGTTATTTGCTGACATTCATTCTCTATATCTGTTATGACTCTCCGTCTAGGCATAAGTCCAGCAAAATGCTCGTGCTTCGTACTGCTACGTGTGGTTTGTCCCTTATAGAATCGGCTGGTGTGGTTTATTTGGGAGGAACTATAGGTGTCGCACGGACTCGTACGGATTGATGTGGGATATCACTATGGTTCAGAGTCCATCTGAGACGGGACAGCTGACTGAAATGTCAAGTGTTTGGTTCGATGTTTTGTTTGTTGTTCATGGTATTTGCAAGAAAATTTTCCTCTTTTCTTAGGGTGTCTAGCAGCAGTTTCTTTAAATGTTTGCATGCAATACCAAATTCTCGGCATTCTCTTATTGCAATTGAATCTTAACCTGTTCCGTCCGATATTGTGGGTAGGGAACACTCTTGAAATTGTCTCAACATTCCATACACGGTTTTGCATAATGCCATCAGATAGCGCTCCAACTGTTTCAGCCGTAAATAAGTGTTATCCCATTCGATTTTCCTGCGGTAAAGGCCTTAGTTGTGAAGAAAATCGTATCATCGTTGCTGTAAATCTTTTTGAAGGTTTTTTAACCGCTTGGTGGTAGTCCAGACTTCATGAAAGTTAGGCGAGGTAAGTGGTGCTGTTACAATATCTGGAATTTCTTTCATCACATCAGTGGGAAAAAAATCCTTCCGATGGCTTTCCTCTGCATACGGCTCTTAACACTACTGCATCACTTTTGCTAGAGCTTATCTTTCTGCTAAGCATCATTGAATTGATTTTAGTCACATAAAACTTTGTTAATTCTAGTCGCTCTCAGTGGATTACTTAGATTGCTTCATGTTCAAGTTGTTAATATTTAAAAATACCCGAAAGCTTAAAAACTATTTAAAGTTATATTCGTTTCCTGGAATATAACCTCACTGTCTCAGTTCTTTTTACACATTTTGCATATTCTAATGTTAATATTTGTATATTGCATCACTTGGCTTTCTTGTTTTATTTATGCGATGTAGAATTTAATTTTTTTTAATTTTCAGTGCTTCTTCCGGAATTTCTCTTACTGGTTTCTGATCTATACTCTGACACTTAAGCGATCTTTCAATAATTCGTTTCACTCTCCATTTTTACTTTCACTTTCTAAAAATAATTTATATAAATGCTTGACGCACTTCTAATTTGTTTGAACTCATTTTGCACAATGATATCTATGATAAATTGGAATGTAGACAATTTCTAACGAATGTGTTCCTCAATTTGGCTCCATTCTTTTAACTATAAAATTCATATAGCTCGGCTTCGCACAATTGTAGCCGTATAAAACATAGACTATGGATTTTACCGGAACTTTGAAGACAGACTCAAGTCTTAATTCTAAGTGTTATAGACAAAGAACAAAATGGGAACTGACGGTCCAAACGAAATTAACATTTCACACAGTGTTTGGTCACCAAACAAATTATATTCGTTACTGCCGCTACTGTTCAAGTAAAATATTTTTCTTCAGCACAGTCACTGAACTAAGACTAGATATTGACTATTTGACATCAGATGGCGCTCATGGTTCTATCATGTATTCGGATTATCGAATATCCACAGCTGTCATGAGCTTTTGAGCTTTCGTGCTATAAAAGCTCTGAAGATCAGTTAGTTTCCCTTTGTTTTTCGACATCGCGTAACCTAAAGTTAATAATTATTCGAACAATTAAAGTATAAAAGTTAGTCAAAGACAAAAGTGAAACCTAGGTCAAAATTAAAGCCTGTATGTAAATATTTTCAAATATCCCGGGATATCGGTTCGGTTTATAATTTCGCCATAATTCGTTTTATTTCGTAAATCGCGTGTGAACAGTTTCCCTCTGACCATCCTACTGTTAAATCTAGGAAATTGACCTAGACTCTACCCACCGGAACTGAACACTCTGAGCCAGTTTCAAATTTTTTCTACCTCCACTGCCCACCAAGATTTTGACTTGGTCTTTTCCCCATCACCAACGGCCTGAATATTGATCAAATCTCCTATACTCCCATATGGTTCTCACAAATAATGATTTGGGAGTCTCACTCTTATTACAAGCATACGAGAGTAGAGTAGAGTGCTCTCGCTATCTCCGTCCAGTTCATTCATCAGAATTGAAAGTAATATCTTGTCTAATTTCAGGTTTAACCCAGGCATAGCTGGACTGAATTTCTTAAATCATTTTAGTTATTTTATTTCAATTGCATTCATTTGCTACTTGTTGTTTGTAATAAGTCTTATTGGAACTTATTTATTTATTTTCTTAATAAAACATAATATTGAACTTGGCCTGATGTTATCATTCCGGCAGCCTGTTTCTTTTTTGTGTGTTAAACATCTTGGTATAATGGAAAAGGACTTATACCTCTTAAATTAAGCAATAAGTTTATATCTCGCACAAGTTTACGATGCTTACATTTTTTTGTTTTATTTTTGATATGTCTGCCAAATGACAGGCCTTAATTAATTATACTTACCCTGAGAAAGAGCTGTACAATCTGCATCACAGAGATTATTTACTGGTTTTACTGCCTAAAAAAAAAACCAAAAACTATAATGCCTGATAAGGTATCACTTACACTCACTACTTACAAGCACCATCTCTTGAGTGAACAGTAGTGACTCTGTGGTCATACCCATCTATTATAAGACCCATGGTAGCACACGCCTCACTCGTTTGGTGGCCACAAACAAAATAAAAAACGACTCAAGCTAGTTTGCAAGAACTACAGCTGCTTGCAGGTCTAGTAGTAACCGGTACCATGCGTACCTGCCCAACTGCGGCCTTAGAGGCTATGCTGGACCTACTACCTTTACATTTGCATGTTTGGGAGGAGGCCATACTTAGTGCAATTAGGCTGAAAGTTCAAACTTCCAAAGTACAAATAATTTGGTTGGCCACCTTAAAGTCCTCCAGGATTTCATAGATGACCCGATGGCTAACCCAATTTCAGACGTTATGCCGAAACGCCAAAACTTTGACGCACTATTTATGGTGATCTTGAAGGACCGTCAACAGTGGCACACTGGGGACTAACCGTTTCAAAAAGGATCTCTTAAATGGTACACGGATGGTTCCAAAATGTAAGGTAAAGCAGGCGTGGGCATATTTGGGCCAAGGTGCCATCTCGCAGAGGCACTGGGGGCCTCACCAACCATTTGTCAGGCAGAAATACACGCCAGAGCACTCTGCGCTCGGGAAATAATCCACAAGAATATCCGTGGAGCAAAAATATACTAAATATCAGACAGCCACACAGAACGTAAAGCGTTAAACTCGTTTACCTTTGAGTGTAAGCTTGTTTGGGACTGTCTTACTGTCTTGAAGCAACTGGCCGAAACAAATAGGGTGACACTGATCTGGATAGTAGGACATGCAGGCATTAAGGGAAAAGAGTTTACGGACCGCCTTGCAAAGGAAGGATGCAAATATCTGTTTATTGGCCCTGAGCCTGTCTTTGGACACCCCAAAAGTCACTTCTCAGCTCAGATCAGGCTTTGGGTGGACAGATCTAAGAAGGAACACTGGAAAAACCCCGGGGCTGCGACAAGCGAAGAAGTGTATAAAGTATTCTCAACAGAAGACATTCGACGCATTCCTCATACTCAGGCTCATAACGGGCCAACTTACTGGGCACTGTCCACTTATATACCATCTTCAAAAGATGGGTAAGTCGATGATGAGACATGTCGCTTCTGTATGGAAGACGATGAAACCGCTGAACAGGTCGTGAGTGACTGTGAAACTTTGTGCCGCAAAGCCTAAGACATCTAGGAAGGGCATTTCCACTACCAGAAGTTGTCGGAAAAGTAGCCCCCTAGAACGTTATAGGTCACGGTGACAAGATGAGAGGGGGAAATCCTGTCTGCATCCCCCCATTATTAATCATAATAATAATAATGTAAGATCACCAGAAATATATATCAATATTCGTATTTTTTTCAAATGTTATTCGTATTTTATTTAAAAAGGCAAATCTTTGAATGGTCCTTTGATTTGAGCGCATTTTTGTGATATGCAAAGTACTTACTCTCATTTTGAATCTGTAGAACTAATAAATCTTCTTTTTCGAACTCACCAACGCCTTGGGTTAACTTTATATAGTCAAGATAGTCGACGTGGTCAGCCATACATCACTAAAAGGAAAACATTTATGATATCCGCCCGTTAAAAATTCTGGTTATGCAAATCAATGTTAAACATATATGTATGTATATTTGTATATACCTATGTACATTTGAAACGAACCCTGATAGTATCTCTAACTTCAGATCTAACCGATATAAGGCAACGCATAAGGATAATCGTTTCCAATGCGTGACAGATGTTTGTCATAAAAAGCTCTTTCATCTTTAACTACTTAAGAGCAAGAGCAAGTCGACATGATAAACTTACCTATCCCAAGCGCCCAAAGACCCTATCACCATCCTAAATCATCCTCTGATTAGCCTAAGGCTGCAAATTTTAGTGTGAATGACAGTTCCCAAGTTGTTTTGGGTCATATATCAACGAAAATGTTCCCATGGGAGGATAAACTTGTTCATAAGATGAACAACAACACTAGATGAATTTTTTCCAAACTGGCTGGACAGTACTACTTGAAAAAGTTACCAATAAATCAGGGCACCAGGAGCTGAAAAAAAAATAATTCATAAGTAGACGTTTTTATGCTGGCTGCTGCTCCTAGAACTAAAGAGATATGAGAAGCAAGCTATAGTCGCCCGTATTCACTTCACTTTAGGTTATTAAGTGGAGTCCTGCGAATGACGAAATATGGCTGAAATTACCACAAAATCCCCTTGTCAGTCCCTCGTAAATATTTGTGGGTCCAAATATAATGAAAACGGAAACACAAGCATTGAAATTCTAGAACGATGAAAGTCTTTTGGTCAGCAAAATGTTACCCTTCATATGTAAGATATTCTCGCAATCTTGCATAAGATGGTCCTTCAGATGGTTGGGAGAAATGAATATTTTTTATGGTAATTGGTGGAGATCTGAATAAAGTGTTGACGTTCCTACATAGTTTATTGACGATAGCCAGCTGGGTTGGATTGCATTGGCGACATTTGTGGTTCCCATAATCTTTTGTAAATTTTGTGCATGTGTAAACGATCCCCACAAACCTCGGACAGCAGTAACATATAAAATATTTCTCATAAATATTTTCCTTTTTTTTTTTTCTTTCAGTGCTGACGAGGGATTCGATGGTACCTATGCGACAAATGTTGTTGTCCGGAACAATGGTTCCTGCTTGTACGTCCCGCCCGGAATTTTTAAATCAACTTGCAAAATTGACATCACATGGTTTCCATTCGATGATCAACGATGCGAAATGAAATTCGGTTCATGGACCTACGATGGATTTCAGGTAAGTGAGTATACACCTACATATGTGCGTTTTTTTTTTTGTATTGATATTGATTGGTTCCACCATCGCAAATAATATAATAACCGAACCAAGTGCCGCCGGAGATATTAAAAATTTATTGAGAGTTTTCTGTAATAAAATCAGCGTCCTTTCGAATATTCTTGCCGTCGTCGTCATGAAAAGACACTAAAATATGTGGAAAAGAAGTAAAATGTCTTACCAGTATATTACATCAAATTAATTAAAAATATATGTAACTTAGCGGCATAACGTGAGGTGTTGGCGAAATTCTTTTCCTATAAGTACATAAGGCCTGCTGCAATCATACTGTGTGCTATGTGTTCACGTGGAAATAGAGT
This sequence comes from Dioctria linearis, assembly GCA_963930735.1. NCBI lineage: Eukaryota > Metazoa > Arthropoda > Insecta > Diptera > Asilidae > Dioctria > Dioctria linearis. The sequence continues at coordinate 74,081,324 of OZ005742.1, read as the reverse complement.
AGGAGGTGATAGCACTTAATTAGGCAAAAAAAAACAAAAAACAAACAAAAATTATGGCAGGGGAAGGTCTATTTCAACCGTTTCGAAGTTACAGGGTGATTAAGAAAAAAAATAGTTTTTCACAAAATGCTTTGTATCTTAAGAAGTACAGGGTGTACGGTCACCATCTTCAACTGATTGTATGCAGAACTTTATGGCCTTTCCAACGAATAACTCCACAGGTCAAATTAAAGAGGATAGTCTACAGTTTACAGTTTTTATAAAAAACTTATGTTTACAACCTTTTGGCAAAAAAAATAGTAAGAAAATGCAAAATTTTTAGTTTAGACCACAATAACTCTTGAGAGGAGAGGAGTACGGGGCTGGTTGAGTAGTTCTTGGAAAGTTTATGTTCTGCATACAATCAACCCTAGACGGTGACCCGTACACCTATGTGGAAACACCCTGTATATATTTCATTTTATTTACATATTTTCTAGTCTCTTAATTAATTGAAATTTCTCTAGGGATTTGAAATATTTTCTGTAAAATAATTTTGGACACACTTTGGATTTTCTGTCAACTATTTTTTTACTTTCTTTACTGATATTTACTATGCTACTAGGCTTCAATAAATCAAATCAAAACACATAATAAAATCAACATTGCAGCATTACGCCTGAAGAATTTAACGAGACTTAGATTTATAGTAACCAAGCCAACGGTCGTTCATAAGATAATTTTGGAAACTCTCCTGTCCTGCGAATGAGTTCCTTGAAATTTCCCAAGAATGTCAAAAGAATTTTATGGGAATCTTAGAGGGCAAAAGTTATGATGTTTAAGGATAGTATGCCGTTATTATTCCAAAGAATTTTTTTCAGAAATCATTAGAACAATTTCTTTCGAATTTTAGCGAATATTTTCCACAGATACTCTATGAGAGTTTGTTCGGATATTCTGCAGAATTATTCCACAGAACAATGTCTTTGGGAATTTTACAATTTAACATTTTCATTAAATTTCATATTACAATAAAATTTATTTTTAAGCAATTCATTAATAACGACAAAACAACTCAATTAAAAAAAGAAAAGCAAAAAGAGACTTTAAATTATTCGCAAGTGCGTGTTTTTCCTTCAGTTTCTATGTTCACAGAGATCGTTATTAGTTTTAAAACTAATAAAATGACTAAACTTATTTCTTACTTTATTCGTCTTTTACTGACTTTTTTCCTTACGGAGTATTTTAACATACAGAGTGATTTTTTAAATGTAGCTTTGGCATATATTCCCTGTTTCACTTCAAATTTCTCCACCACACAAATTTATGAAAGTGAACAAAAAATCTTACTTACTAGAATTATTTATTGAGAAAAAAAATATCTGCCTGCTGAATTCCTAATAAAGATATTTTATTGGGAAAATTTTGCCTTACAAAATATGCAGCCTGCCAACGCAGTCGTCGGTACCTTATTGCATACATAACTTACCCTATATTTAGGGATACATTGCACCATTAAAACTAAGACTAATTTAATCAAAATTTCTCGACTCTCTTTTCTTCTAATTAATTTGTGCACAAAATTATAATTATGAATATTTAACTAATCAAAAATGACAAAAGTAGCTTCAACATATCATAACAAAGGATAGAGTATGGATATTTCTTTGGACAAAGTAAATTATATATGAAAAAAGAAAATTACTTTTACTCTTTATACGTCCTACAAAATAATTCTCTAAATAATATTTCACTGTGTGAACGCACGGCAAATTTTAAATGGAATTTTCTTACCTTTGTTTTATCTTTATTTGAAATTTCTAACTCACTTGACAAGAACACAATACCAAAATAATCTGATTTCACTTCAAAAATGACACCATTAAGTCTTTCATAGCAAAACCCTAAACACTTTCTCCAAGAAACAGTGAAATATTGGAGTTTTATTGGATAATCCCTGGATATAGGGCAGACTCATTCTGAAGAATAACCGATAATCTTTGGTCGATTTCCAGTGAGTTGCGGTGCTCCCTTGACGTCAACTTAGCACCACATCCAGTTTGTTTTAGATAAAAAGACACGACAAATTTATGGTTTTCACGACAAAATAATGACAAATTAACGACAAATTATAAGATTGTTCCGAACGAAATCAGGCAAAGTTTACGCATGTAATAAAATCCATTTTCTTACGATTCGTCAAGTATGATAGTATCTATACTTTAGAAAATTTTAGCGAAAACATAAGGCACTTAGTTTCATTTATTAAGGTATGAATACAACCCCAATTAACCTGAATTAATGCAAAAGTTAGAAAACAATCCAATAATTTTGGAATGATATTCATAAGATCTACAGGTCTATAATTGTCAATCTTGTGTTTAGCACCACTTTTAAAAATGGGATTAATAATTGAGGTTTTCCATGAGTCTATAAATACTCCAGTATTTGAAGATAAATTGAACAAATAAGTTAGAATGGGCACTAGGGCGCTCATACACGAATTTAAATAAAATGGGTGAAATAAGATCTGAGTCATGGTTCTTATCTAACTTCATTTCCAGAACAGCTTTATTCAACTCATCCCCCTCTAACAATATTGAGCCTAGATTTAGCTGAAACAAAAAACAAAAAATCCGGAAGACTAAATATAAATTTGAATTATTGATATACACAGATTCGAAGTAATCTGCAAACAGGTTACAGGTACAAAGGATTACCATCGCATTTCATTAGATTTGGAAAGGATGATGACTTTTGTCTTTCATTAATGTATGACCAAAATGCCTGACTGTTCTTTTTTATATTAGATTCCATTGATCAAAGATATTGATTGTACAGCAATTTATTAAGAAAAGCACATTCCTTACTAAATCTTTTGAATTTTTGAAAATAATCCCGATCCCCAGACAACCTATATTGATTATTTGCTTTATTTTTGGGGTTTTCTAAACGTAATAGTGACTTATGAAACCATGCTGGATGTGATGACTTATATCTATATCTAAGAGGAACATACCTATGTACACCCTTTTGAACAACATTAAAAAATTTACCGTATTTTATACAGGTGTGAACAATGTTTTGAACAGCTTACCTCAAGGAATCGCGCGGTATATCGGAAGGTATCTTGATCTGAATCATCCTGTATACATAATCAAAGCTTTATAGTGGATATTACACTTCGCTAATGGAAAACTTGATTCAACTAATGTTCGAACCAAATCGATTCGACTATATTTTTATTAACAGAGAACATCTGAAAATAAAACATTCTGAAAACAAGGCATCAAAACTTTTAGTAAAATTAACTCTAATCGAATTTCTCTTAATCAAAAAACAGGTACACAACCCAACAACAAATTAAAACTATTATCGTCATTAAAAGTACCATCGATCGGGAATTTGTTCTCTACGTGATTGTGAGAACATTTGTTTTGCAAATATAATTCAATTTAACACAGCAGCATGTGTTTCTCTAAATTTCTTGTTGCTATGCATTCATTTTTGGTCGTTGCTATGCAAATTTTATGGCTAGTGCCGTAAAATTACAGATGCACTGCCAATTTTTGTGATCATGCGCCTCTTTTACTCAATCATTGGTGTCGTGTACAAGCAAGCTCTATATAAGAAGCTTATGCCTTAGACACACAGCACTCTTAATGAGGAAATAACTAACGACTCATTAGTCTATAATGATTCATTATAAACTGCGGACACACAGCCATTTCTTTAATTAAGTTGTGCTGTCAAACTGGTTTTGATGAACTTATCACCTTAAAGAAGCAATATGGATCGAATTAACGCGAAAAACTTTGTTTTCATTTGTTTATTTTTCGAATTTAACAATTAACAAATGAGAAAAACATTATATTTAAAAAAATATTAATAATATAATTTGTGATTTGCATTTCTTTGCATTTCTTCTTCTTATTTTTCAAATCGGCAGATGCACAGCGGAGCTCCAGATTTACATTATATGCCAAATCTAGCACATTTTTCCTCATTATAGCTATAATGAAGGAGGAAAACACTTCATTAGTGTACTTCATTATCATCTGATTTTCGAGCTATAATGACATATACTATTTGACACACAGCATTTTAATGAATAGTTAGTGCAAATGATTCATTAGTTCGTGCTGTGTGTCTAGGGTATTAGCTAAGCCACGGGTATGGCTTAAGCCAAGATTTTAAGCCTACTCGGTTTCACAGTACTCAGTTATCTGAGGCTTAGTTAAGCCGCAGATGAAAATTTTTAAGTTGTCAGCACTGCTGTAATTGTGAATTTTTTTAAAGTAAAATTGTTATTGTGGATTATAAACCAAGCGAAAAGAGAACTTTTTATTTACCAGTTTGTTGTGGTTTTTATCTGGAAGGATATCAAATCCAAAATCATTGTTGCAGAATGTTTCGACAACGTAAACCATCATAGACAAATGTTTCTACAGCCGGAACCGAGAATAAAAATCAACGTCATCCCATTTCTCGAAATGTTGCGGGCGCCTTCTTATAATTTATTCACAGGTCACACCTTGTGATATTATATTATACATTTCTTCGTCGCTTATTCCCTTTGCATCAGATAAATAACTGATTTTTGTCTTAAACTGTTTGGTTTCTTCCTAAAACGTCAAATGGAATGCTGACGCTATCTGCTAGACAGTACTCAAAATTGCTACCTAGATAACTATTTTTCGCTGGGAAAATTTAAATTTGATTTTAATGTATAACTTTTAAAATATGTACGTTCGTTTAAGAACAAAAATTATCATATTTAGGCAAAATATATATTCAGCAATAATTTCCTAGGCTAACAGCAAAATCTGAGCCTTAAGCCTTCAAGGTGACGGGCTTAAGTTAAACTTTCCTTGTGATATCAGTCACTTAAGCCTTGACTGTGAAACCGGCAATTAAAGAATATTTTCTCAGGTCTCGACTGAGATAATCTATTACTAACAAAACACTTTATTTCTGGTCTGGACGGAAATACAGAATCTTGCTTCGGGTCTCGACTGAAGTTAAGATTATTACTAACATTCACTTTAAGCCGGGTCTCGACTGACTTATGGAATATTATCTCGTATCTCGACTGAGATAGTATTACTAACAGTAACACTTTATTTCTGGACTCGACGGGAATAAAGGATTGTGCTAATAAATGATTAGAACAAAGGTTCCTAACATTAGCATAAAGCCAATACCTCAAGTGCAAAGTGTGTTTCTCAGTGTAATTGAAATCTCTGACCGAATAATTTATCTAATCATATCTTAATACAACTATTCGAAATTTTTACAAAATCAGTGTACCAGTTTAAGTGAAATTAAAAGGAAATAAACTGTGTTTCTTTCTGATTAGAGAGTTGACCACTGATCTTGATCCAAATTTACCAGTGCATCCATTTCAGTTTCACTTAATTCAAATTTTTCGTGTACGTTCTACGTTCACTTAAAAACATTAAGTCTAAAAATTTACCAAGGAGATTACATACTTCATTAAAATGAACGAGGTTCAGGCTACTTAATGTATCATAAACATTCTATTTCGCAGCTAAATTTGATGGAGTTAACTATTCTTAATAACCAGTAATCGACCATATAATATCAGACAGATTAAAATCACCAAGAACGCACAGATTGTCATGAACGGCTTGCATTTCAAATAGAGTGCGAATTCTGTCCATATGTGAATTATAGATATTGAAATCAGATGCTGGAGGAATGTAACTATCTAAAATGTAAAATGAATTATTGGATGATAATAATAATTATGATGTTGCCATACAGAACTTTGGGCTTTCACTTTTTTTAACCATTATTTTTATCTAGGTTATAATATTATTGGTCTTCCAACAGAGCTGGGCAAGTACTAAAGAAAAAGTACTTAAGTACAAGTACCGAAGCCGTGAGTACTTCAGCGTAAGTATAAGTACAGCATGTATGAAAAGTACTTGTAACTCAGTACTAAGTCTATAAAAAGTACTTATAACTTTTTAAAGTACTTTTTTAGAATAATTGTACGTTGGCAGTAATATAATGAAGTTTATCGAATTCAGTTAAATAAATACCTTTTGACAACTATAATGTGTTTAGTAACCAGTGGCTGCTATCTATAGTTTTTTATAGTTTTCGGCGCTGCAGGTAGAGTAAAACTTTCACCTGTCATGGCAACACTCATAAAAACTATTATAGGTCCGCCCAAGCACCCATTATCGCCTCCAATAAAGCATAACAATCCTAAGGAAAAAATTTCCAGTAAATTTCTAAGAAAAAATTCAGGCCTTCCCTACATCAGGTCGAGGCATCGTTGATTTTATATTGGAGCGAGGCATTGCTTGCTTACCCTTGGTTATGTCCACTGACGTATATAATATGGACTGCTTACTTTTTTATTTCACGTCGGCACAATTGTTTGTGTCAAAAAGAGTTCTTACGTCGTCGGTGCCAACATTCAAAAAAATCATTACAAGTTGAAAAAGTGTATATAATGAATATATTGTCTTTGGTAAAACAGTTTTTATCAGTAATAACCCTAAATAATTAATTTGAAAACATGTATTTCGACGGACGCAGTTATATGTTTCTTGTTTTCAGTTCTCTCTCAGTTGGTGCTTGGTGCTTAGACCGAAAGAGTCAGCAATATAGAAGTGAGACCACTTTCTGCAGTGTATTTCTATGGACGTAGTCAGTTCATATTATACATGTCAGTGGTTATGTCACCAAGTCGAGGCATCGTCGATTTTATATTCAAACGAGACGTTGCTTGGTTTGTGTTCTAGTTGCTCAGTCTTGTTTGTTTATTCTTAGTTTGTCTAAGGCTCTGCCTTGACGCGTGAGTACGGCACATGCCTTGACAGTTCTTTGCGTGCTTTAAAACTCAACAAAAAAGGAGTTGCGCTTGTGTTTTCATTTCTACTAAGAGTTAGATATTTGTAGGTACTTAATAGACTCAGAAAAACTTAAGTAAAAATGTTGGTACTTAAGTACAAAACTACGTCTTAAGTCCAAGTAAATAAAAGCAAGTACTTATGTTCAATTACTAAGTAGGGGCATTTCAAAAGTATTGAGTAATAAGTCTTAAGTAACGAAAATATACTTTAAGTAGTACTTAAGTCTTTTTTCACTTAAGTATTGCCCAGATCTGTCTTCCAATTAGACCAATTGTAACTATTTATCTTGTTAGTTATCTATCCCATGGAAGAAGTATAACAAAATTTAGCAAAATCAAAGACATATAAAGAACTCGTGTCTGCTCCTTGTTCTGACTTGACAACTTCAAAACAAATGATGAGAGAAAAATTCATTTAGTACAAACAACGAACGTATTGTAGTGGGCCTTGGCGGAAAATTGTGAAGAAATTCCAAACAAAAAACTGTCAACCATGCTGAAACAAATGAAAAATAAAACATATTGAGAGATTATAAGAAAAACTCAATAACAAGAGTGGGCCAAGATAAATTATTTCAGTCCGCCACTGGATTATATGTATGAAGGAGCTTGAATTTAAGTTCAAATAAACACGCCACTGAGGCATGCGAAGCAAGCTGTCATAGCCACTTGCTGAATGACTTACACGTCATCACATGTACAAGCCCAATGCAAGAAAAGCTTTTCTTGGTATAAAAAGCTTGCGCAAGTGGAAGCATCAGTCACTCAGCCACTGAGAGACTCTGACCCCCCGCTATATAATGCACGCCAGTCAGCCACAATCTGGTCAGCGAGCTCAAACAAGTAAAGTGCCAAACACAATTCCGCCGTTCCGATTCAATTCGATTCGATTCAATTCGATCCGTTACGTGCATGAGCACAATTGTTCCGTTCAAACTTAATCGGTTTTAAATTTCTCATTGAAATTTTTCCAGATTTTGTCTTTTCTTTTTACATCCATGTAAAATTTGTTGCCTTTGTCATAAAGCTCTTCATATTTTTTTATTTCTTCAATAAAAACTTCTTCATCCATCTTGAGTTATACACAAACATTGTACAGGTAATTTTTCTAGGTTATGCCATCCGTAAAAGTTGAAATTTGCTCAACTTCTCCGTTTCGAGTCGATCCCTTTCGATCCATTTCGGCGAATGTGTCCAATTACACGTACGTCTCATATAAGCAAATTTGACATTTGTACGTATCGGATCGAAACGGTGCAATTGTGTTTCCCACTAAAGGTGAGCAGACTATTTTTCACTGGTTGCTAGTGTTGCTCTAGTGAAAGAAAACCTGGCATGACGTGTGAGTAATCCCCATGCATTTTTGCAAATTGCAGTATTGAGAACTGTGTGTAATATACCGCCTCAATACTTTTCTTGGTACGTCGTGCGTTTATTCCTCGTACCATAAGTTTTAATCGTCGTATTGAGGTTTGCGTGTAATATCCCGCCTCAATATTGTTCTTGGTACGTCGTGCGTTTATTCCCCGTACCATCCGTTCTGCTCCGTTGTGTTAAGGTTAGCGTGAACATCCCGCCTTAACATTTCCCTGGTATGCCGTGTGAGCAATCCCCGCACTATCTGCCGTAAGTGCATTAGAATTAACATAATCATACGCTGTGCGAGAAATCCACATACCCCTATGGCTTACCACTACATATTTAGTCTCTAGTATAGGCGATAAATAGAATTAGATGAAATTAGCTGTGTAAATGTTAGGCTATTTTACATGAATACATAGTTATTTTTTATCTTCATTTTGAAGAAACCATGGTCCGACGAGTTATCCGCGGCCATCCCACCGAAACTCCATCACACTATAACTACAGGATCTGCCATTGTAAGTAGTAAACGTTTTCTATTTTGGACATTATTTTCCTGTTAGATGCCTTTTTCAGGGCTACAGAAGGGTTTTATGCCGGTAAATGGAAATTCCGCGTATTTTTGCGCTAAGTTTACAGCGGTATCATTAACTCCATGCCCCTCGTGTCCTGGTACCCATTTAAGAGTTACTTAGTTATTCTTTCATAATACATCTGGGATATCCCTACTGTTATAAATATGTATATACTACGTCCGGTCAGTGGCGCTTCCCATTATCTATTTTATGTATGTTTATCTACCTACCTACCTACTTAAATACGAGGTACGGTCACCAACACTTCCCATTCATTGTTTTGAGGGAACTAAATGCATTTCGTGACCTATTCAACTTATCACTGTAAAATATTACAACACCTTGCTAAATAAGCGAGGGAATTTACTCTTGCACTGCATAAAGAGCGGAGAATTGCGTGGCCAATCCAAAAGGTGTACATTTTCTTCTCGGAGAAAGGTTTTGACAGATTTTGCCGTGTGGCAGGGAGCACCATCCTTCAAGAAAATAAAGTCTTCTCCACTCGGAAACCACTCCCACAACTAAGAAAGCAATTTTGTCTGGAGGACATCATTGTATTGATCTTGTTTCATGGCACTCTTTACAATGTGCAGACGTTCAGTTCCTTTTGAAGAGATGACTGACCAAATCATCACTTTTATATGGTGCTTCACACTCTGTATCACGCAGTTTGCATGAAATCTCTCACCTGGAAGCCTTATGATGAGTTGAGCTTTATTAGCAAGAATTTCGAAAGTGCTTTCATCACTAAAGCACACCTGAAATAATATTCATATCTATGAAAATTTACGTAATTTTTATTAAGTTAGGAACAAACGGAATTAATAAAGTATATAACTATAAACATAAGTTATATTTACCGATTTCCAGAAATCTAAATCTTTGTTCTGATGATTCCTTGCTCATAGTAAACGTTTTGCTTACATCGCAAGAGTCAGTTTAAGCTTGCGAGTTTCAGTTTTAATTTCATTCGTCGAAGCAAACCGATTTTCTACGCATATTTTCTTGAGGACTCGTTCAGCCCGTGGTAAAAATAATGATTTGCGGCCACACTTACCCTTCCTTTGAGGACCCAAATCCTCATCAGTTTAAATTTTTCCTCAGATCACTGCTTTGCTTAATACAAAACTTAAATGTCTTTCAAAATAATAAAACAAAACTTCTGAATTATAACACAGTCCATAAACACACAAAAACTGCAATAATAAAATAAAAACGTAAGTAAGTCTTTCTGATTCAAAACCGGGCCGCCGATTTGCCCCAGGTACTCGCACTTATTTTATGTCATATACAGATGAGACTGAGCGAGATAGAACCATTGGCGGTGATATCAAATAGGTAAGAGAAATACGAATCCAGGTAGAGGGCATAACGGATGCCAAATATCAAATAGAGCGATTTAAAAGGATCTGAATACATTTCTTGGTTAAAATTTTAAATGCTTCGAACAATTTAGACAGGGACTGTAATTACAATAAGTAAAAATGCCAACTTAGGCTAGATTTGTATATAAATAAGCTAAGGTAAGTTGAATCATTAAATGAAATCAATCTTAATATGACACTTTTACTAATCGGAGTTAAATCTCATTTAGCTGCCCTTTAGTAGATATTTCATTTGCGTGAAGTGAGCGGTATAACAGCCGCTCCATTAGTGTTAAATCCTTGTGGGTACTTCAGAGTATTCTTCGGTAATGCAAGCATTGAGTTAAAACTATGTGCATGCTCTCAGCGTTTCACTGCAGGCTTGGTAGTATTACACTCGCACTAGCAGTTCCAAACCAACCTACAAATAAAGGCATTGAAGTTTAGTGTTTTTATGGCTCCTTGTTTGTCGAAGGTTATGTATGTCGTGGACACTTGACGTAACTTAGCACTTCTTGAAAAGTCTAGACATTTCATGAAATGTAGGCAGACAGTATAACAGTTTGCGCTTATGAGTTTTTAAACGAAGTGTTTGAAATTGTTAGTATCTTCATGAACTGCTACAAGCCATTACACCATTAATACCAAAGAGCATCCAACTTAACAAGAAGCCTCACCTGGCCTCTGAAAATGCACAAGTTGTATGCTTATTTGATGATGCGGTCGGGAAATAACAGGCTGGAAGAAGCAAAGATTTGAGACTGAGATAATATTGTTCTGTTCTCTCTGTTCTCCGCCGACCCACAACTGTACACATGCCGACGCCAGCAGCCATGCACAGTTTTGTTTCACTATGCTGCCGCAGCCTGGCTGAAGTGGCGCGCCAATTTGTGAGAGCGGGTCGTCGTGATAGAATGACCCACCATATAAGAATTTTCAATACGAGATGCATATTCTTTCTGTTAGATGTTCTTTGGTAATACCAACCGATATAACCGAATACTAGAGGGTAGATGAGCGTTGAAAGGGGGGTCGGGCAAACACCAGCGAGATACCCCCTCCCCCAGGGGTAGGGCAGTTGAATAAGTTCACAATACCATATGTAAATACATCTCCGATCATAGACTCACACTCTCACCCTAAATCCGTCTGTGTACCAGACTAGTGATCCGCATGGGAATTTCAGGCCACTTTTTTTTCCAGCTATGGTGATCTTTTATGATTATATCAAAGCGACGCCCAAATCTAAGAGGCTTGGGCACAATGTCTCTGAACTTGAAATTCCACAAAATTTTTTTTTATTACCGACTCTGTAAGTCTTTCTGTAAGCTTTCTGGAGCTAACATTTAGCACCTCCTTACCACTGAGAGTAGCGCCCATCACATTTAGGAACTTTCGTATATCCGAAGATTGCCTTGCCTGAAACAATTAACAGCAAAATACTACAATACCAAGATATTTTTTGATGAGCGTGAGAACCATTAATTGTTTTTGATGAATTTTTCTACGAATTTCTGGTGGGAATTTTTAAACACTTCTGTCGATGGATACAACAAATTGCAGTCAAACAACACAGAGAAGTTGGGTATGGTATGGGTTGGCTGTCTATGCCAAATGTTATTGTAAGCATGATTCGTGCCCATTTTATGTTTTGCCCCATTTCATGACTGTGAAGCAGCTGAGAATATTTCTGCTCTTCCATTATCTGCAGATAATTTCATAGGAGACAGATTATTGTACCCTAGATGGAATTATAAGGTTTTAAATAAATCGGCTTCGGAACACCTGTAGTTGTTATTTCCGCCATGCGATCATATTTAGTTGATTGTCAGAGATGAATGAAATACCCTGTCAATATCAGATTACTCAATGAAAATCCATTCAGGTACTGTAATGTGTGAATACTATATTTGTTGGTGGTTCGAAGCCCACCTACAATTGTGATCTAAAGGGCATTTCGCAGAAACAGATGAAGTTCTCCATTTTCCACAAGTGATTTCAGGGAGTTGGAATAGAAAGAAGATACCCATGCGACGTTATCAGCCTGATTACCGCGAAGATCGAGTCCACTCATAGTCAGACATTAGAACTGAGTCCTGTTTGGGCATCGAACAAAATGTGTTAGTAAAGGCGAAAGCTAGAAATTATACCACGGCAGTGTATATTCCTCCATCTGGTTTGTGGAGGAAACTGTGAGGTAACTAGAAATGTTTTGGCTTGAAGCATATTGAAGTAGAGATTAGGGGAAATCGGATCAACCACTGTCCCTTTTAGAGCTATATAGAAAACTTTCTCGGTCGTCCTGAGAACGAACGATATCAGACTGATTAGCATGAACATTTAATATCCTAAAACTAACAAAACCTTGGAAAGATTATACATGTAGAAAAAATTCATTTAATGTCGTACAAAAAATGTCTTCAAAAAAAAAGCACTAAATCATGACTCCAATGTCTGTGGAGGGACTCGTAGCCCTATCAGACATCCGAAAAACTGAACCTAATGGGTTAGGGGCATAGCATAAAAGATAGGTAGTAGTGAACATGATATTTCTGAAAGCTAAGAAAGAGATTTTATAAAAAAAATATATTTTCGGGGTTACCCATGCTTTGTGGCATTGGCTTGGATTCTTTGAGAGCTCTCTGAATGACTTCTAGTCTTTCAAATCTTCTTGTACCGCTGTTCTAGCAAACCTTGGTTGATTCCACCAATTTTCGTACGGATTATCAGGTACAACCTACTAAATACTACGCTGCTATTTAGAAATCCATATCCACCCTGCAATCCTGCCCTCTTCTTCCTGTCACACTTCATCAATATCCACAAAAACCCCGAAATAAAGACAATTGAAACATTTATTTCAAAAAGAGAAATATTATCAAAAGTCGACATATTTCCCTCATTAAACATACATAAATACTATCCTCGAAGAAGTTATTACCAAGTACTCAAACCAAAACGAACTCATTATGGCACTAAATTCAAAGGTCAAAGTAAATCTAAAGGATGTGCCTTTACAGCTCTCGATTAAGGTGCCGCAATCAAGCTGAACTGAATATACCTTTGGAATTAGGATAGAGGAGTGGAGTCGATATATTTACAACCCCAAATCACAAGAAGTGTTTCTTAGTGGTAGCCACATTCAAAGGAACCAAATTAACAAGCCACCTCCTCTTCTTCCCCTATTTTGAGGCAATCCAGTAAAATACATATTTCCCTCATTGGTGTGGGGGAGGAGGAGGAGGAGGAGGAGGAGGAGGACTCCATTGAGAGAAATATGTATACAGCAACAGCATTCAACCGAACTATACTTAGCTTGTCCCAAATTGCAGAGTTTCATCTCAAAACGGGTACACAAATGCCAATAATGTTGGCAAACAAATACATGGAATTGAGATAGGTAGAGGTCTGATGGTGGTATTCAAGAATTTCTGGAGCATATTTGAAGATATCTATAACCACAAGGACCGCAAATATATGTTGAGCAACCTTAATTTACTCGAAAGCTATTTCCGCTCCTCCTGCCCGATCAGAGACACTTTCAGTTCAGGGAATCACGTATTTATGAATGTTGTGTCTTAGGTACGATGATGGCAGCACTTTCTCAATGGAACAACATTTGTGAAAATTTTGGGTCTTATATATATCTGCTTTTCTGTTTTCCTATACAAGAAATTATATGTATTTTAAAGGAATTTAGGGATACTATACACGTCATATATGGATATGCTGTTCCTCTTGCATAAGCAGAGATTTCGTTCGATTACACGATATAGCGGTATGGTCCTTGAGCTTTAGCAAAACTCTCATATCATATATGTACATAATCGGTATACAGACTGCCCGATTTATATATAGTAGTAGTATATGTACAGAAAATCATACATATTAGTTTCCCGTTCGAAACCGCCAGATGGGACGCTATTAGTATTCCTTACGTGCTTCACGTCATCCGGCTACCATTTGTGGTTCAATTCGGTTGGATCGTTTTATTTTCAACAGCTATTGACCGAATTGCGGGAATTAGTTGTAGATGTATATGTCTGAATATATAGTAGAGCTATTTACGCAATAATGGTTGCAATATTGCTATTATGCCACTAAAAGAGCAGTTTAAGTGTTTTTCTTTTTCTCCTATTTTCACAAGGCTACATATGTTCTGTATCCAAGGAATTTAAGATGGATGAATACAATTATGCGGTTCGGATTTTAATATTCATTTATAGCTTTTTGGTAAATGAAAACAATTTATTTAGTACAATATCATTATTATTAGCATACCTCTACTCTAATCCATCGTAGAGTTGATTTAGCTCTCCATAGAACTATAATCTGTGTAGTAGCTATCAAATTTTCATCTATATCTATATCTTTGTGCTATTAGTTTTTGGTATTTCTTCATGACATACCTATTTCAAATATTCAGTTTTGTAGTGCTTATGAGTTTAATGTTTGTACAGATTTGAATATAAACATAACGAGAAAAAAGACTGTTTCTCCTACTTAAATTGCTTTATGTATTGGGTACCATATGATAAACCCGCCACCATAGCTCAACATTCATCTCTTTTGGATATGTTTTTGAATAACAGGCTTTATATTTTTATGGAATGTGACCGATTTTATATTTCTGGTATTAGTGATTGTGTCTTTTTCATTTCCTCGAATGCAAACATAATATTTCGCAATATAAAAACATTGTAGGCATGCAAAATTTGGGTAATACATTTTTCATGAGCACTGAACGATTCTTTACGATCAATTTGCTCCAAAAAAAAAATTATCAATATACGTGTTATCATTTTCGTGGATGGTAAGAGGAATTAGTCCGTCAATCCCTGAGCCTTATTATGCTTTTTGTCTTTAAAAAAAATTTTGTTTCTACTTTAGTAGAAGAAAACTGAACGACCCCACTTTGCCAACTTGGGAGCTATGGAAAATACCTAAATGACTATATAAAACAAATGTAATTTTACACAAAGTCCTTCAGTATTAAGAATAGTAAATGTACAACGTTAAGTAATCAGCCATTTCTGAAACCGATCACTTTAGAACTCGGTCATTTTCGATTAAGGTGAAAGTGTCAGAGTTTATATGGACTACGAAAATACTTCATACATGTTTTTTGTTTCCATCCACCACGCTTCACTCTCCGTGTAACAAATCCGAGTTCCAGCGGGAGTCCATCGGAACTCATTTCCTCTCCCAATACTGAAACATGCGTAATTCAGCGGAATAACTCAAAAGTTGCTAATGAAACATATATTTCTGCAGTCATTAGATATCGCAGGCATAATTTATTTTAGTACTGTTAGTTTATTGTAATTGCTAGATAATGACAGTAGCCACTGAATCATTACTGCAGACAAGTACAAATTCTTCATTTTATTTGGATACAGAAACAGTACTGAATATGAGTAACAATCTAGTACTGGGCTACATCGTAAAAAATAAATTTCGTACATTTCTTACATTATTAGACATATGTTTTTGCATATACGAGTATCATCCTTTTTACAGTATTATGTTTATAAAAGCTCTATAAAAGCTCACTTGGATTTGAACCGAGATTCCCACAATTACAATACCGACATCTTACCCATCTTGCTACTTGAGTGATTAGTATGGTAAGGAATTTTGTCTTATGTATTACGAGCTTAGGTTAGGTTAGGTAAGAGGGGTGCCGCTGGACAACCAGCCAGCCTCAATTAGACCTCCAACGGGTCCATTGTGTCCCTAGACCTCATGAGATAACCATTCAAGCCGTGGATTTATCCTGCTTTCCTTGGGAAACTCAGGATATATCCAAGACCTTTAGCCTAGATCCATCCTGCCTCACTCAGAAAACGCAGGATGTCTCTGAACTTTATACTTTGAAAGCAAAGCACATGCTTGACGGATTCAATTTCCTCCGAGTCCCTACAACTCCTGCAGAAATCGTTCGCCGCCATTCCCAGTCTTCTGGCATGGTCCCCTATGACCCAGTGACCCGTCATGACCCCTACTAGATTCCTGGTATTTGCTCTGCTGCTGTTAAGCAGTTCCCTTGTCCTTTTCCTGTCATATGCAGGCCACAATTGCCTCGCAATACGACAGGTATCCCTACTGGTCTATCGGAGGCCTGCCTTTAAATAGACTTCCCTGATGATTTCCTCTTTTAAAACTCCGATTGGAATCCTCACGTAAGCTACAGCTGCGGAGCTATCCAATTCGGAGCCCTTTTTGGCCGACTCATCAGCCATCTCGTTGCCTGAGATATCCTTATGCCCAGGTACCCAGCTTAGGGTCACCTTGTGCCTTACAGTCAATTCCTCAAGCCTGGTTTTGCATAACTGCACCAATTTTGATTTTACCAGCCCAGCATCCAGCGCTCTGATGGCTGCCTGGCTATCAGTATATATGCAGATGTGCCGTGCGGGCTCTCTGCACATGGATACCAATGTTGCCGCCTGATAAATCGCTGTGAGCTCTGCGTGAAAAACACTGCATTTGTCAGGCAGTCTATAAGACTCGTGCCACTGGAGATCTCTAGAGTACACTCCAGCCCCTGTGCCCGCACTCGTCTTGGAGCCATCCGTAAATATAGAAATATCGGACGTAACGACCACCTCCTTCCCCTCCCAGTCACTCCTGGTGGGTATCGTTGGGTTGATACCCCCACCAAAAGTCAGGATGGGTACTTGATAGTCTGTTTCTACCTTGCAGTCCCTACAGTCAACGAGCTTAGAGTGCCAAATGTCAGTAGGTACGTAAAGAATATTGATCAAATTGTCAAAAGTTTTAGTGGTGAAGTTTATATCCTGTAAAGGATTCTAATTAAAAAGCTATTAGAAAAAATAAAAATAAATACTATTTCAACCAAATATGCCCCGAACGGTAAAGTTTACAAAAGAAAATAAGAATACTTCTTCAAACGTAAGAACAAATATCGAAATTGCTTCAATAATGGATTTAAAACTTTCAAAAAAAAAGGGTATAAATATGAAGGTACAAGTTTATAATGAAAGGATAGGTTTTTATTGAATATCCTTATTTTTAGCTATTAATATAAATGAAAGAAATAATTCCTGTAAGTGTGATTCTAGATCATTGTGTTGAAGTGATTGAAGAACCAGCGACACATAAAGTCAATTCAATAATACTTGTGGAGCAAAATGAAACATTATTTATTTATTCATATGTCTACCAATAAAGATTATCTTACAGGCTAGCACATTTAATTTACAAAATACAAAAGTATTAAAGAGATACATATGTAGGATGTATAAGCATAATAATAATTTCTAATAAAATTGCTTAATGATTATAATTCAAAAAATAAACTAAGCGACTAGCGATCTCATAAAGAGTTGATTTAAATAATTCCCTATGTATCGTAAAATCAATATATACATAAAATGAATCAAAAAGTAAAATACAATTTGAAATGCATGCCATAGTTTGTTCTATGTTGTAGAGCATAAAACAAATTTTGTGAGCGGATTGGTCTCTCAGTTGCATAAAAGGAGATTAAAGACAAAAAGTTCAGAAGAATTAATTCTATAAGATAAAATATCTCTTACAAAAGTAGCACAGTTCACTTCACGTCTGTACTGAAGAATTGATAAACCCAGAAGCAAACACCTTACACGGTAACATGGCATATTGTCATGATTATAATTTAATTTATATAAAGATAAGATAAGATAATTATTTATTAGTACAAATAATATTTTTTATAAACTAGTTCCTAAGTTACATACCAATTCCTTAAACAGCTCTATCCTTTACAAATTGCACACATTTTCTCTTAAAAATCTTAAAATTACTTTCTCTTTTTATTTCTAATGGTAAATCGTTAATTTTTTTAAATCCTTTATATATAGTGAATTTTGAGTCCTATTTCTATTAAATAAGCCTAATCGAATATTTACATCTGCTCCTCTCAAGTTATACGGCTGAACATCTGATACCATCTTAATTCTCTCCTGTAGATGTATTGGTAGACATCCCTTTCTAATTTCAAAAATGAAAAGATGTACATTAAAATGCATTCTTTGGCTGCAACTGATCCATTTTAAGTTTCTAGCATCATTCTTATTGTCGTGAATCTATTACACCTTAGTGTTATGCGCAAAGCTCTATTTTGAAGCTTCTGAATTCGCTCTAACTTTATCTTTGTGCATAGAAATAGTATTGAAGAGAAATACTCAAAATGAGGATTTATTAAAACATTATATATTTTAATTGCACTCAATGTCGATAAATTGCCTCGAATTCTTCTAAAATAGGTGACTTTTTTTCCATTTTTTTACAAATATAATCAATGTGTTCATTAAAGCATAATTTGTTATCAGTAATAATCCCCAGATACTTAATTTCACTCACGCACTCAATTTTTTTATCATCAATTTCGAAGTCGTCATTATACGTACTATTTATGGGCATAAATTTTAGTTTTTTTTAACATTTAATTTCGGTTTATTCTTTCTTAGTCGTTCAGTAAATTCATTTAAATAAATTCTTAAATCCTTACTGATTCTTTCTACGTCTTTACCAGTTACAAACAGCAGCATCAACAAAAAGTCTAATTTTTGAATGCCTCAGCGCACTCTTAATGTCGTTTATAAATACCAAGAACAATAATGTACCTAGCACTGATCCTTGCGGTACTCCAAATTTCATTTCAACTGCTTCGGAAAGCATGCCATTAACTCTTGTTCTCTGTCTTCTTCCCTCTAAATAGTTCCGAAACCAACTGTACTCCTTGCCCTGTATACCATATTTTTGAAGCTTTGATAGAAGAATTTGTCTGTCTATAGTCTCGAACGCTCTCTTAAAATCTAAGAATTCTGCTAGAATAGCGTTACCTTCCTACCATTTCATCTTTCCATTCCATGACTACCCAATTTAATGCTGTCTCGCAATTGTGTTGCTTTCTAAACCCTGATTGTTCCTTAGATATAAGACCATTTTCCTCTAGGTATTTTTCTAGTTGAAGTTGGACTTCTTTTTCCAAAATCTTCTCAGATAGTGGTAGCAAATTAACTGGTCTGAAATCTTCACATGTCTTCGTATTTTTTACCTTATGAATTGGTATTACTACTGATTCCTTCCCTTTCCAAAGATAGGAGTTAAGGTTGCACCCAGTTCCGACCAATTCTCTATTACCATTTTAGCACTTAATTTGTTATAGTCTCTCTTTTGGTTTATTACACTACAAATATTTCGTATTTCTTCACCATTTAATATTTTAAAACGAAATTGTTTATCCGTATGATTTAAAAGATCTGTATACTGCACTGTTGGCATGTCACTATTAATTTTCTCTACACTTTCTATGAAATATGAATTTGTCCGCTATGCTCTTACTGCTCGTGCTTTTACCATCTTCAATATAGACTTCAGATATATCTGTTTTGATTTCTTTAATACAGATTCTTTTATGACACTCCACATCTCCTTTTAATCTTTGACTCCATCGATCATTCTTATTATATAGTCCCTTTTAGCGCACTTAATTTGTTTTTTATATTTATTTCGTATCGTTTTGTAACTTGGCCATTCCCTCTCATCATTAGTTAATGTAGCTCTTTGATAAGCATTAATCTTATGTAACTTTAGTATTGCTAAATCTCTATTATACCACCATTTTCCCTACTTACACACTTCTTCTCCATTAGCTTTGATATTACCTCTTTCATATTGGCATCAAATGCTTTCGTACGAATGTCCATATCCTCAATTTCAACTAACATTTCTATATTAACTTCATTAATCGCACAAATTAAATTTCCATTTATCATAGTGCATAACTTCTATCCATTTCTCTACTCTAGATTCATTGACTTCACTATATTCAACATTAATCTCTAATGACTCGTGATCACTAATTTTTAAAGTATTATTCAGATTCACGCTTAAATTATTCATATCAGTAATTACGTAATCAATAATAGTTTTAGTCGTTGCCAGTACCCCAGTCTATATTAAAATCACCTACTATGCATAGTTTTTCAGCTGAATCAGCTAAACCCTTAAAATATTCACAAAACTGGCGCTCTGATGAACTTGACCTATACACGACTACAATAATCATGCTTTTATTCTCTCTGCAACATTTAACAGCTAACCACCAAATATCCAATCCAGACTTGAAATCTTGTACTACTTCATACTGCCACTCATTACACCTCCTGTTCTGCTTGATTCCGTATCACATCTTATTCCAAGTTAAGTTCGCTGTCCTCAATACCATCAGTGACATAAGTTTCTGACACCAATATAAATTCATAGCTACCTTGATTAAAGATAACTTCCATTTCATTCCAATTGTTTATTAGGTCTTGAACATTTAAATAAGCACCCTTAACCTACTTTAATTGCTAATAAACTATTTTTCTCTTTTAAATTCTTAACTTATTTAAGTCCACTGCACACTCAGAAATTCGTGATTCGCGCATCAATATTAAATTTTTATTTGTCTTTAGCCTGTATACAATTAGAACAATTTTATAGTGTCTCTTTTACAACTACAACTACTAAAGCAAAACGAGTAAACGACTTTTGTATAGTCTCGATACGATTAATGTGAACATCAAAAAAAGGGCACCAAATGACAAACGCGTATTCACGAACAGATCTTACAGAGCTTTTAGAGTGGATATATGTATCGTGAAAATCTTTGGAATTACATTTTAAGACACCGAGGTTACGGAATGCTTTAGACATAATAAGTTCAATATGTGAAGCGAAAGATAGTTTTGGATTAAATATGTCTTTGACCTCTGAAGCTCTAGGAATGAGAATATCATTGTTCGTGTAATTAACTCATTAATTAATTAAACTCATAATTTCGCATTTAGAAACATTCACTTCTAATTTATTCATGGAGCACCATGTAAATAGTCGACTAAGATCAATTTGAGGTTATAAGCAATCGTTCAAGAAATCGATTTTTGCATAAAGTTTACTATCATCAGCAAATATTAAATAATTCGCAAAGTAAAAATCTCTAACTATGTCATTAATGAAGGACAAAAAAATAAGGGTCCTAAATGACTGCCTTGAGGAACACCAGAAGTAACGGAGATGACTCTAGAAACAAGATTGCCAATTTTCACACATTGCTTACGGTTACTTAAATAAGATTCAACCCATTTCAAGATAGATGAATGAAAGCCAATATAGTGCAGCTTACAAACTAAAAGCGGAATATTAACCCTATCGAATGCCTTAGCAAAATCAGTATAGACTACATCTACGTGGGCACCATCTTCAATAGAATTAGTCGCAAAAATGAATGGAACAGGACTTACCAGAGCAAAAACCACGCTGCTGGGAAAATATTAACTCCTTTATAATAAAACTAATTTTATTATTCACTCTAGAATCTAGTAAGTTTGGAACATCATTCATCACGGATACTCCACGATAACCCGTATTTAAAAATTGGTGTAAAAAAAGAAATTTTCCAAACATCCAAAAATGTGCGTGAAAGCTCGAATGCTGCATAAAATTTAAGCACATTTGATAAAGTTACTGAAAATATTGAGGGATGAATTCAGAATCTTCATTTTGGTGTTGAAATGTTCTTAAAGTCGTTGCTGGATTCATACAAGCAAAAAACACCATCGTAAAAATTAATAGTTAAGAAACGTGTTTTTTTGCGTAGACGGGATACCAGCAAGTGGAGGAAATAGTTTTTGGATAATTCTTGGTTGCGTTAATAATTTGCAATTAAAAGTTTTCCTGTCGGAATTTTCTATCGATTGGAAAAATCGGATAATTTCTATATATTTTTAAAGGAATTTGTATATGAAATGATTGGCTTACTTAATAACGGAATGATTAGTAATTGAAAGCATTACACAATTATTCTCCATTCCTTTGTCCGTTGTTACAGGTACTTATGCTCTGATTTCCAAAGTAACTAAAGAAGTATAAAGTTTCTTTCCTACATGAAAGTTTCAGAATTCAGTTTTCTTTTTATACACAGGACCGATTGCACTCAGGCGGATATTAGATCCATCGATATATAACCACTTTGTATACTTAAGGTTAGCAGTGCGAATTTTAAGATCATCTCTATATTACCGGAAGTATAACCGAACATGTAGAAGATGTGTTAAGATATTTTATGAAGCACTTTCGTAAATTGTATGGAAGTAATAATATGATGTCCAATGTTCATTGTATAGACGCATAAAATTTAGATCCACTTCACGAAAATTCGTGTTATAAATTTGAATTTGCAATCTATTCACGAGAAAAAGAGAAGCAGACCGCGATCAAACATATGGAAATGCACATAAATCCAGATTACATGGACTATAGCGGCACTAAAAACGATACTGGCTTAATGCTTACTTTTGACAGTATCATTCAGTATTGAATTTAGTAAATCTTATAAGTAAAGCGAATAAATACTTCTTGTTTTAATAGAAATTTTTGGTAGAACTTTTTCTTTATATTATATTTTTATTTTAAAACTGTAAGCTTTATGTGATATTAAGAATGGATTTCCCTAAATTTCTCCCTCGCAGGTTAAAATTATAATTAATGGAAACTTGTAATGTCAGTAACGGACCACGTCATAATTCCTCCAAATTTTAATGTATACCTAACCTAAAGATCTGATACCTAGGATTTTAAATTTGCAAGCATTTTTTTGTATTGAGTAATTGAACGATGTAGTAATTCGCAGTTTACTTGTTTTACCCAAACATGTTAAATCAATCCAATGCAGGCCAGTATAGCTAGAACCAAATTAAAGTTGGGGCATCAGAAATTTGAAGTAGGGCGGAAATTTTCGGTGCATTTCGGATACATCTGTTCAGATGAAGGAACATCTTTTTGAAATAGTAAGCTTCTATAACCTTCATTTTATTACATTTTTTTATACGTGAACTAAAACAGGTATCAACAATGAAAAGAAATAAATGGATCAAACAAGAAACACAACATGGTAAAAATATTCAATATAATTACAGTCTTCGATTTACTATATTGTGGAATTTTCGTAGCACTTCGTCAATACCTATTTTGTCTGTTCTTTTCCGTTCAAATACAAGAAACACAAAACCTGCCATTATCTCGTGCACCATTGACATTCTTTGAGGCTTATTGATAGCAATTAGTGTCGTAAAGATTGATTCGCACGAAGCAGTACTACATCCGATTATTGCGACTGATGCAAATAGTTCATACGTATCTCTAATTGATTCCCTTTGCCGGTATAGTACTTCTAATATGTTTTCGCTCTGATCTCCTCGACCATTAAACTCATTCAACCCATTCCGGAATGGACCACCAAGCCATATAAATTTTGTATACTTTTTTGGTACTGCACGCGACATCTAGTACTTGCGCCATCTATATGCTGGTACTCAATAGATTCTCTTTAATGGGAGAAATTATGATATTTATTTATTTTTTTGTCAGGTATTTGTGAAATTAACTTTGCAGTCATTTATGTAATTTATGCTAAACTGTTCTACCGTATGAAATATACTGTCTCGATTTATCGCCCGATCATTCCTCTCCACCCGCGCCGCCATGTCAACGAATCGTGACTGTTAATCATAGTCATACTTTATATTTAAAGGTTTTATTTTATTTTATCGGACTTTAGATTACACTTTATTCTTAATTTTTAAATAACTTAAATAACGTTGAGAAGAACTTACATTCTGGCGTCGGTGCACCACTGGTTGCAACATGTATATCTACTTCAAATTGAAATTATTTTCTCAGCACAACGAACGTCTGCAAATACATTAACAAATTTCGTCCCAATGTTCTCATTTGAGACATTCTACTTTCCTTTATGCACATAAATGACAAACTTTGTACATTAAGAACATTTTGGTTGATAATACTATTATTGCATGCTGCTCGGTACTTATTTCCTATTATTACGGACATCCCGTCATCAATATTTATTTCGCAATAAAAAGCAGTCGTTATGGAATGTTTTCAACCCCAGGATATGATTTGCCAGAGGGCATACTAACTTGGGTATTCCATTAGTCACGCACAAAAATAATGCTGGTAGTGCAAAATAGGTCAGATACGAATTCATAACATTGAAAATAATTTTTGGTTTTGCATTTCCCTCTGTCCATCTGTCCGTCCATGCGTCCGTCTATCTATCTGTATGTCTATCCTCATTGAAATTGCATTCTCAAGTTATTTTACAAGTGGCCTATTAAAAAAAAAAATTAGCTTCGAAATTCTGCAAATCGTTTAAGTCCTTCGTAGGTTGGGTTGCCATTCAAAAATTTCGTTTTTCACTATACATATATTTAGACACTGCCCGAGAATGCGTTAGTGGAGAGAGCTGAAATTTGGTACACGGCATTTTCATAAAAAGAGTAAATACTACTTCAAAAATATACTATATCGGGGAGCCCTTCTTGGTCTATCCATACGAATATTGTGGTTTTTTACATACATATATTGTGAAGACGTTTTTATCGTACTGAAAAGTTCTTTCGAATATAAAATCCTATAAAATGGGTTAAACATAATCGTTTCTACTGTCCAACAAACTGTTCTAGAAATAGATGTGAAAAAAACACCTTAACAATCAAACTTGTAGTATAACATACGCAATTACACACAGTCTAAGACCAATTCTAGTTTTTGTCCTGATTTTTCTTATAAGATAAATAAATAAATAAAATAATAAAATAAGGTTAATAAGATTTTTTGATACAACCATTATGGAATTTACAGTTGCTATGTCAAGAGAATTTTTGGTTTTAGTTTTAATAAGATTGACCTGCGAAAAAATGCGAACATGTGGAAAAAAAAATTTATCTAAATTGGGAAATATTTTTTCACCTAGGGCATTTTTACATTAAAAATCGGGTACCAGTATTCTTCAAATAACAGTGACTTTGGTATAAATTCCTGTACTTTCACAAGAAAGATATTAAGCTTAGAGTTAAACAAATTCCATCCATTCCTCAACATTTATACGATGTAATATTTCTTTATATTCTTTATATTAGATAATATACAAATCACGGCATTTTTTGTTATTTCTTGTAACTCTTCTTCTTGAGGTAGATTTTTATGAATTAAATCACCATACCATGCATAGTTACTTAACTCAGTCCCCAATTCTAGGCGAATAAAATCTTTTGAATAAACTTAGTTTGCTAATAAATACAGGAGTTAAAAAAATTAAATGGACTCCTGAATATCTAAAACAGAGTATTTTTATAAAAGGAGTAGTACCGGAGTACGCTGTTAGATTTCGGAGTACAAACGACAGCACTGCTTTGGAACCATTGTCCACCGCCAATGGTACATGAAAAATCTAAAGACAAATTTTCACATTTTTCTAAGAAAACTGAATGTTTGTGCCCCTGTCCGAAAGAATGAACCACCAGAATCAATCCATCAATTCGTTTGGACCGTTGTCGGTGAGTAGTTATCCATTCAATTTCTAAAGAAGAATTTGCAAGTTGTAAACGTACAAATTTTGAACAACTCAGGCTTGAATCAGTGTCGCTATGAAAAATCAACAGGTGGCTAGACGTTGATTTGTTAAGTCAAGGCTTCAATACAGTTGCGACAGGCAATGGCAAATGACGAAAAAATGTGAATGCCCCAAATTACGACAGGTGTAGGTCAACGGTCGACGAAGTCAGACAAATGAAATTGTTGTGGTATTTATTTCTGTCAAGGTTGCAGGACGTCGCAGCAATTGACAAAAAATTTTAATTTTGATGAAAAATTGATTGAGGAAGTACGAAATCATAAAATAATTTATAATTTACAAAACAAACAGTATAGACGAGTTGACAAAAAAGACATGGTTTGGATGGATATTTCGAGGCGCTTAAATACAAATGGTATTGGCATTTTGTTTGATTTTAATTTAGTTAATTTCTGTATTTTAAAATTTTCCTTGTCACACTTTGGTCCATTGCAATTCTTTCAAAATAATATAAATAATTTTCGATAAAAATCTGTTTCAAAATGCTCAAAACGAATACTAAACGAAAACAAAAAAACATTTTTTACTCACCGCCCTAATTTTGGTGTCACCCCTTGTAATGGTGTCACCCCTTGTAATGGTCTCACCCGGTGCGGTCCGCACCCGCCGAACCCGCCTAGTGAAGCCACTGCTTTGAATTACAACCTGTTTTTTGTTGTTCTGATAATAACAATAACAAAGTTATAAATTTTGACTATCAGGACCAGCTTAACACAAGCTCGCTGTAGTAACACATTTAATAAATTAACGGGCAACAATACACGCTTTGCTTTTTTCATCACTTACCCAGTGTTAGTACATGCAATGCAACATAGAACAACATTATGAATAGAAAATGAAATAAACAAAAAATATTAAATAGGTATTATATAGACGTTTTTTAAAACGTGCTTAGAAACGTCAACATCATAGTGCTCAGCCATATTATTAACAGTAATACACATGCGATTAATAGGTTCATACATGCAAAAGTTAGACCTTGAGGAGTTAACATGCAACAGGGGAGCAATATTTTCCTCATTCTCTGATAGGCGTGTTTCTACTGCATCTTGGGTCAATAATTTCCGACAAAAGATGATTAACATAAAATTCATGTAACTTTGAAACCAGATTGTCCCACATTTTTTCATCGCGGTAAATTTTTTCGACCTTCAGTGGAAGGTTGTCTGAAGTCCATACAGCAAATAAACAGTAATTTCTTTTTGTAATATTTAACTGACCTTGAACTTGGAAGTATGGATGGTTTTTCTTCATTTCAAAGATTGTACGATTTTTTTTATCCACGTCCCAAATCTTGATCACACCTAAAAGGATAGCATCGTTGACTTCTAAGCCAGCTGCTGCTGATGGACATTTTATTTCCACCAATCCTTTTATTTCCACCAATCCGTCTAATCCAATGACCCCGTCATACTCCTCGCTAAAAAACAGTCTGCATTTCTGTACTTTAATTTGACATTGCCTTTCTAATTGGCGAATTACAGGTGGCAGAAAATTTTTGTAATTGTACAAGTAGGGTATAAAAAGAACAAAAATTCTGAAAAGACCAATAAATTTTCAATATTTCAATAAATATTCAATTATACTGAAGTTGTGATAACGTTTGAATTTTTACCATGTATATCTATTTATATATATTTAGGGATACCTTTCGTCATCGCATTCAGGCTAATTTTCCTGTTTACACTACCTTAAAATTATCCTATAGTTATACTGGTTACTTACAATTTCATAAGATAATGTGCAATCTCACTAACTTCAGTAAATTATTTACGCTGGTGTTTGTACTTTGGTTATTGCTCGCATGTACACGTCCCATACACTACTCAAGTACATTGTATAAGCTTTCTGCGCCATGCGCCACCTAGCGAAACTTCTGCATACAAAAAAACAAGTGTGTCCATGATAATACCACACAAAACAGCAAGTGTGTCCATGATAATATCATTTATTGACAATTGTTTTATTTTGTTATTACGGTGTAAGCATAAGTTTTCTTGCAATTTTTATGCAAAATCGAGTAAATAACATTACAATGTCTAATTTTAGATACTTTGTAACTTTTAATTTCCATTAGAACGCTGTTAAAACTTTGATGGAAAAGAGTTCATTTTGTCATATTTTGTTCAGGTAAAATATTAGCCCAAAAGATCCAAAAAAGAAAAAGTAAAAAACTTATCTCATCCTTTTATGGCACATCTTTGCATTTATATCAAAATCGGGTCATAAATGACTTTCACTTAGCTGGAAAGTGGTGCAAGAGATGACAGTTTTTAACAATTTTACAAATTTCAGATAATTTGATAATAATTTCTGGATTAATTTTGAGAAATTTGCTACACTTATCTCACGGATTGGACCTTTATCTAAACATTAAAATTTATTTGGAATAATAAGACACACCTGTACTCGAGATATCGGGTGCAAGCCGAATTTCAATTTTCAATTTTTACTGGTATTCCCTGTTAAGCTTTTACAACTCACTCTACAGCCCAGTGCCACAATAAATTCACCGCGAAGGTTAGGTGTGGCATTTGGGAGGGGTCATGACCCTCGTAACCCTCTCCCTGTATACGCGCCTGTGATATGATAAAATTATGCTATAAATATTAAATAAAAATAGAATTACTAGCAATTGATGTGGTACACGCATAAATTCTTTACTTTCATTTTATGTACCAAACGAGGAACATATAAAAAGACCAACCCAAAGAAAATAAGGAAAACCTTGAAAAAATAACCAAACAAATAATAAAATTTCTGTTAGAAGTCCTTTGATGTTTATATCTTTTAGAATCTATAGAGTTCTTCCAGCATACGTATGTATGTGTACATAAACATACATATATGTATGTGATATCCTCTCAATATTTTCAATCGATTAGAAATAAAAATGAAAGGACACTATCAGCCCAACAGTGTAGCGAAAGAGCAAAGAGAAATATTGCAGCGCCGCCAGGATTCATTTTGTAAATGCAATGTTCTGAGTAATGTATGTTTCTGTGGTCCTGTCGTAACGGCAAATCATTTGCACTAGAAAGCAATTTGTGATAAAATTCCATGGATGCAGTTGCCCAAGTGTTCTCACATATAAATCACAAACCGAAGTTTCTTGAAACACAGCCAGAAATTCTGATTCTTCCTTTTTGTTTTACATTTGGAAGAGAATAGGAAAAATATAAAATGTTACCGGGCAACGTTCGCCACCATATTGAGAGTTGAAGGGCTTTGGAGTTGCGGCAAGAATTGCTGATTAGTTCTTGATTCAGCTTTGTATATGTATGTAATTCGAAATGTGCAGAAATGTGCAGGGGGTTGGACAGGAGAAGAGAGAATCTTTCGCCATTAACCTAATTTGACACTTTGTCAAGCGCCAAAATATTCAAATTTCAAAGTTTTTGCTTCTCATCAATTTTCTTTATGGTAGAAAAATATTTGGGCTAACTTTTTTTTCAGATTCTTGAATCTAACTAAATATTATTTTGCCGTCATAAAATGCCATTTGGTGATTTTCTTGCTTTCAGGATTGACAAAATTTATTTATTTATTTTATACATTTTTTTTTTATTCTAATAAAGACTCGACTCTT
Source organism: Dioctria linearis (assembly GCA_963930735.1). Taxonomy (NCBI): domain Eukaryota; kingdom Metazoa; phylum Arthropoda; class Insecta; order Diptera; family Asilidae; genus Dioctria; species Dioctria linearis. The sequence goes on along the minus strand of OZ005742.1, from coordinate 74,052,076 downwards.
TGCACAAGCAACACTGAATCATCTTTTCGAGAACTATTTTAAAAGCTTTTTTGCTCAGAGCTATTCGCCCGAATCTAATTCCTTTTCTATAGAAAACTTTTGTCGAACAACTCCCAAAACTTAAGCTTTAGCTTGCTCTTCGCGAAATTCGCCTTGAATCTCAAGGTAGATAGTCAAGGGTACCAGGTGAGACTTTCGTTATTGCTAGCGGCGTAAGACTGTATATATAGTTAACTGTGTAAAGTTTTCCACTTTGCATTCCAGAGGAATTGAGTCTGAGCAAAAGTTCTACTTCCTGTCGAATTTCATCCTTTAAGACTATGCAAGTCTCCTTTAAGTTTTTACCATCTTATAAGGATAATGGAAAATTCTTAAGTAAGCATATTTTTGAGAATTTACGGAAGACATGAAGTTTTGAAGGATTATTTTTGGTTGTAAGAGAGAAGTAAACTTGAGAACAGTGGTTACACAAATTTTAAGATACTGCGCTGACTGTGAGTGATATATTTTTCAAAAATGTTTACTACTGCTTTATACAAGTAAAGTATACAGGCATAAGTAAACGTATAAGCTGGAGGATAGAATAGATTTAGCAGTTGATTTTTCGGTACTGTTACACGATGCTCTTTTTCATTATTAAAACACTGCGTGCACTTATAATGGTATTTGTTTTTAATTTGTCTCAATTATGTTTTAATTTGTGGATTGATGTAGGCTGAAATCTGTACCTCTCTATCGATTCGTATTTCGTGCAACATCGCCTACTACATTATCTCCCATGAAGCGATCTATGTCAAAATCATGCTCCTTCATGTGGTTCTAGGTATATCCCTGAATACCTATTGCATTGTTGTGAGCTCCGGTCACGAATATGTTTTGTAATGTTATTATTATTCATGTCATGTCATGTGTCCAATTAATATCTCTTTCTTCTCTACCTTAATTCCATACCAGTCATGTAATTTCTCCCTTTTGAAAATTAAGTGAATTGCTATGTTGTGACATAAGTACACAATCACAAAGGTTTGCAGTTAACTGGGCAGTAGAGCCGGATCTAATCTTAACAAGGCCCTAAGCTATTTGAGATATGGGGCGCTTTATAAGTCCAGATATTATGTCAGTGCCAAATATGATTTTCGGATACCTAGAGGGTTAAACTGAAATAAAATTAAGAAGTATATTGGTAGTGAAATAATGTATCTTTAACTAAAAATCATTTTTGTTTACAACAAACTTCAAAATGTAAACTCTGGTATACAGAAACGAATGTTCTTTTAAAGGCCCAATTTACAAAGGCTCTAATCCTTTGAAACATGCTATAAGGATTAAGAAATTATATTTAACTAAAATATTTTCTTTCTTGCCTTTGCCAGAGCAAAGTCACTGATGGCATCATCAAATGATAAACTGCGCAGTTTGTCAGTTTCTATGCACATGAGAATGAAGGAATATAATTTATGTTGTTCTAAGTTCATCTTTTACTGTAAAAAAACAAACCAATTAAATGCGGTAAATGCACTTACCTGAAATGTAACTCCAGTAAAGATGAAAAAAAAACACACTTTCCAAAATAATGTCAACAATCAAATTATCAAAGAAACACACTGCAAATACTAAATAAATGGTCAGAAATATTGTATCGTCTGCCGGCTTTCTCGACGTACAACGCAGGGGAATCCCCAAGTTTATAGTAAAAATTCTTCGAAAAATCCCACGCTAAAAAATTGCGTGAAGAGTATGGGACGTTCCGGAAGTGCGGGATTGGGACAAATAATGCTACAGTGTATTTAAGTATATATGACAATTGGTCAATCGGACAATTTTTTTTGGGGGCCTCCATGAAAGGGGAGGGGCCTAAGCTATAGCTTGTGTTGCTTATATGTAAGTCCTGCACTGGCAAGTGACACCAATTAATAATTTCGATAAAGATGATAAAATATTCAAATTTCGGATATGTTTATATAACCGATCTTTTTCGTTTCCTGTTTCAATTTTGCAGTTGAAAACTACCATCTTGATATATGGTATGGATCCGTATCATAAAAGCTAGCAGAAGTCTGGCTTTTCACAAGGTGTTGGAGTGGTGGTGGTGAAAAACATTGACGGGAGGTGACAAAAAGCTTACGTCACCAAGCTACACCCAGACACCAACACGAAATTGCTGAGGCAAAAAAAGGATCAAACCCAGCCAAAGAGCGATAACAATATGCACCGACTCCAAAGCGTCCGTGGGCGCCATCGAAAACCGCAAAAAACGAATCGCCTTTAATACAAGCCATACGAAATAATTTAAGAGGGTCGAAACTACTATCTCCTGGACACCAGGACACACGGGAATGAAAAATCGCGACCGCCTGGCAAAACATATAGCAACTAATCCTCATGAGGACTTCTCAACAACACCAGAAGCCAGACTGATAGCCAGAATTGTGGTCAATGAAATGAATAGGGGCAGACAAACCACAATTGGGACAACAACAGCACCTTCCTAAACACCCACTCGCCTTCAATTCTACAATTTGACTATAACAGGACACTCAACAGAAAACAGACAAGATACTTGACAAGACTCAGACTAAGATATACGAGACTCACGCACGGACACATAATAGGCAGGACACCCAGACCCCTCTGTACTAATTGCCAGAATCCCTTAATGGCGCAACACCTCCTTTCCACTTGCCCCATATGGAGAAACTTCCTCAATTCCACAGACCTCGCAGTGATCCTAAGCCCCCACAACACCCCTATTCCTCCCTGTTTCGCCTCCTGAGCCATCTTAACTCTCCATTCCCCATTTAAGCATAAGTTGGATAGTAGGAAAATAGACTTAAGTTATCCCATTACCAGCCCCATCCAACCAAAAAGCCCATCCTTACCTAATTCGCTGAACCACTAACAATATCACCTCCTATCTAGATGTAAGTTATGTACATACTAAATACTAAAAAGAAGCAACCACCCATATTATTAGTTTAGGGTCGCCATATGGTCTTGGACCGAGTGCATATTTAGCTATAAGAACATTTATGTTAATGTAGCTTAGCTTAAATAAACAAGTCGCTGTGTGTCGCTTCCAAAGAAGCGCTCTTACATTCGTCTTTGAGCGCTTCTATTTCCCGCTGAGTTCTATCGAAATTACAAACATTTACAAATAATTTACTTTCTAGTTTATTATTAGAAAATATACAAATACAATATTAGTAAATTTCCACATAAAAGAAAGTAAATATTTTTCTATTCAACCCCCTTTCAATTTTAGTTTCACCTACGGCTTTTTTTCTATAGGGTACATTTCATTACCAAAAATAAACAAAAGTGACACCTAGGATACATGTAGACAGAGATGCAACCATATGTTAGAAAGTGAAAAAAATCACCACGTTTGGTACGTAAATATATATGGCATAGTCAGATAATGGCCTCTCCTTTATTTTCTTACTCCTAGTCCTTCTCTTATTCCACTAAAAGCTACCCAGCGACAAATCACCTGGTTTTTTGGTTTTTTGTCGCAGCAAACACGACGATGGAGCAAATGGATTGTTGAACCAATGTGAAAATCGTACAAGAAGAAAATAAAGTCATGGCCAAACATAGATGGCATTGATGTCAGTTTTAGCAACCACATCTAACGTTGACGAATTGTCAGTGGTGAAATAGTGGGAATCTGCAATAGATACTTTATTGAAGTCTTGATGCATACCACCCATTTCAAGTAAGGCTCTGCATTTTCACCGTTCTCAATAAATTAGGCCAGTACTAAATGGAATTTCAAACAAATGAACTCAAGCCAAATTGCGAAGTTCTATTGATTTATAAAATTGCAACATTTTGATTGTATCACTTCTTCTTGCACCTAAAATTGTGTATACAGTGATTGCAACTACCCTGATAGATTGGTGTATATACATATATAGGTATGTACCATTCCATGTCATTTTATCTTTTTTCACCTTCACACCACATTGCGTTGGGTGCATATAATCAATGCAGCCGCAGCATCACTCATTGAGATGAGACTAGCACTGCATTCAATTTGTATCAGATGCGACTCAATCACTCTAATGATTCCGATGCAGCCGTCTTCACCCAGATGAGGCTGACACTAATGTGACAATAACACGATATCGTTACTGCACTCCTGCTCCAGCTCCTGCTCCAGCTCCAGCGCCAGCCCTAGCTCCAGCTTCAGCTCCTGCACTATGGTCTATGGATGCTGAGCCTCAGCGATCAAAAACAACGCCATGATGAGCACTCCACACCGCTCAGACAGCGGAATTTATCGTTATTTACGGCTGGGGCGTACGGACAATTTATCATTTGACGATTTGCATTTTGTCAGCTTGCATTTAAATGATTTTTCATTTGTGTTAGTGCAGTTTTACACAATGTATTATACATATCTATATGGATATATGTAAGTATAGGCTTCTGTGGAAACATGCCCTCCTTTTTAAATTTAATGGTTGAGTTAAAGCTGCCGGGAAAAGTTCAGAAAGTGAATTTTTTTTTGTTTTTTTTTAATGCAGGATGCAGTTGTGAAGGTTGCAGTTTGATAAAAACTTCAGACTATGCTGCAGAAATAGATTAGGATATATAAAGGTGCGGCAGAGTGTATAACTGTAATATCTATGTGAATGAACTTTACTTTTGCAAAGGCTAATGTTCAGGCGCATTCTTAATACCATTGGAAGCCATACCAGTTGAGAGGCCTTATTGAATTAGGATTTGTATGGGATGCCATTTCCATAAAATTAGGAATAGGCTATGCATGAAAAACACAAGTCAACTAGCTAGACTTTCCAAGCATTTCGTTGAAACTGGGAAAATAACTCTGTGTGTGTGTTTGAATGAACAGTCAAATGATCTTCCCGCCTAGAATTTACGCATTCAATATCAAATAATTGTACATGCTCTGCCTACCAGGCTTGTAGATTACTCGATATGCTTATTTCCAGTGATGTTTCCCAAACTTATATCATCAATTCTCCCTTATTATTTTAATATTATTTTAAAGGCAGCGGACAAGATATCCCTAGCACGAAGACTACTCACCAAAACCTTCCTGCCCTCTTAATGAAGTGTATTAGGTCTTGGAGAGAAAGGTTTTTGAACTCCTTTACAGATAGAAAGGTAGAGCCTTGTGTATTCAGCCTGCTCCGGGCGAAGACCGGACCAGCACACAAAAGTGTTCCGTTGTCTCAGGTTCTCCTTCCAGTCAGGACAGACACTCAGGGCTGTCAACAAATCCCATCCTTGTTAGATGAGCGTGAAGCAAACTGTAGCCATTGAATATGATGCCAACCACAGTTTTACAGTGGTTCCTTCCGGGCCACATGCGACAATCAGAGATATTGATATTGGGCTCATCATGAAACAGTTTTGTGCACCTGCAGTACTCAGGTTGTATGGATATCCGCTTTGATAAGAGATCCGATACCCGAGATGGCAACGCATGCTGTGGGTTTCGGTCCGAGGAATGGAGAATCAGAGCCAGCCATAGTTGAGATGACACTTCGATGTGTATACACAACTTATCGACAGACAATCTGCAGTCCCCCAGTAACTTAGATGTTATCCGTGAGCCACTCAAAGCAATCAAGGCTGTATGAATATCAGAAACGATAGCAATCCATATCATATCCATATCCATATCTTTGCTGCCATTGCGATGGCGAAGACTTCAGCCTGGAAGACAGTGGTGTGTCTTACACGTGAGTACTCCATCCCAATGTGAGGTTCAGAGAGGTAAAAGCCCGCTTCGACTCCCTCATTTGTGAGAGAGCGGTCGGTGAAATTGTTTAGAGCGGATCGAGGGGAAGGCTCGAAAAGGCACTTCCCTCAATCCACGAAAAATTGAAACACCGACTACCCTGCCGATCTCCTTGCGGAGATCCTGTGGAGTAACCTACGCTACGTATAGGAATTGCTGGTATAATCTGTAAGATTTGTTATATTTATCCTTATGAAATGATTTAAACTCTCGTTCATCCAATATAAATGTGCTGATAGTTATTTGCAGGAAACCTCAGTTTATATACTGGATTTTCGTTCCATATTGTAACTTGAAATGAAAGAGGTTTAGTAGCCTCTCCCACTTATCAACGCCATCAGTATGGGTGAAATTGCTCTAAGATTTTTTAAGCTCATATTGCCACTTATCATTACGACTCTTATTGCAATATACATACAATAATTGTCTAAATCAGTCTGTGTTTCCCAAGAGGTGGAAGACCCTTAAGGTAATTCCTATCCCCAAAACTGCTCGATCTTTTTTGGCATCTTAATAACAAAACTTATTCGTACGTTTAATTTTTAACGCTCTGCGGCTAAACTCATATATAGTTATATATATGGACGAACGCAAAGAGTTTTTGTAAATGATGTGTTATCAGATTGTTTCTTGATATTGTCAGGTGTTCCTCAGGGCTCTGTTTTAGGTCCATTTCTATTCTGTTTATACTTAAACGATGATGTATCGGTCTATCTCGAATCTCATCTTGGGTTAATTAAAAATACGGCAAGCCATTTTAATGGAAACTTTTCTAATATCAGTGGTTGAGCAGAATACTTATAATTTGATTGCCTTGAGTCAGGTGTCTCCAAAATCGGCCCGCAAGCATCACCATTTCGTGCCACCATAGTTGATTTTAATTACATTGTAAAATTTACAATGTAAGTAAATGATACAAAATAATAATCAGATTTTTTTATTTAGCGGCCAATTAAGAAACACGCTCACTCACTTTAGAGCAATAGAAATAAGAATAACTACTTTGAGGCTGATCCCAATAATTTAAATAGACTTTTTTTTGTCAAATTCATATTCAATGATATTTCACCTATAATCGAGATTACTCAAGACGAAAGAGCATTTAACTTTCCCTCTTTTTCATTTTCTCGAGTATAGTTATTCTTATGAGATTGAGAAGTATATTCGATCGATTTTGACTACTTCCGCTGTTGTTGATGACATTATAATTAAAAATTTGCTTGCACAGTTTGAAAACAATTTATATCTAATTAAGTGTACAATTTTTAGGTGTGTTTTACAAGTAAGTGATTCTTTTCCATCCGCAGACAACAATCCAGGTAAACATCACTAACATAAAAATACAAAAGAAGTATACTACTTCGCAAAAATATATTATTTATTACTATACTCTGATTTGGTTTCGAAAGATGGAAACAAAGCTCTTGATTTTAGAGTGGGGGAGTTTAGTAATTACTTATTCAATCAGTGAATGGAAAGTAGCATCAAGATTTTAAAAAAGTAAGAATATTTTTTGTTGAGTTTAAAGAGAACAAGAAGCTGGATTAAAGTTGATGCTACTTTCCACTGACTGATAAAATAAGTAATTACGAAACTCCTAAGATGCTGCTTAAATACTAAATAAGAGTACCACTACCTTCAGAAAATTATAACCAAAGCAATTGTGGGTCCAGTCATAAAAGACCCTACGTACCTACTTGTGATTATTGGTTTAATGCAATTTTATGATCTGGCTTGAATCTGCCAATAAACCTCCAGTGCTAAAACTAATTCAGGTATTCGTATGCGGTTTTTTTAGTGTGTGTGTAAAAACATCAAAATTTGGAAATATTTGAGAATAATTTAAAGATGCTTAATTAACAAATACAAAGGAATACACTTTTCGAGAGCTACTATTCTTGGCTATTTAATAAGCCAACAATAACCAAAATAACCATTTATTCCCATCAGGGTTCACGAATATTGGCGAAATCTTCAACTGGCCACAACTCCTAAAGGATGGTTTCCAGGGGGGGGGGGGGGGGGGGCATATGGAACAAAACAATTTTTTGATCAGCTTACCTCAAGGAATCGCGTTGCTTTCCGGAAGGTATCTTGATCTGAATCACCCTGTATATCACTAGGGTTACCAGCAGGGATCGTAACGGTTATAAGTTTTATCGTAAAACTCATTGTTCAATGAGTTTATATATGAATTTTACTTTAAATGTCCCAACCAAACTGTTAAACTTCACATACACAGGGTTTCAGTCTTTGCGAAATGCTTATGAAAGATTTTTATTTTTTCAAGTCATCAATAATCGTTATGAGATTATTAATATTTTTTTTATCCGGAATAAAAATCTTTTCTAGAATTTTATTTTTTCTAATTTTTATTTTTCCTGATCACAAACAAAACTAACATCGTGATTTTTATTTTTCTTTATTAAGAATAAATATCATGAAGTGAATGTCATTTTTCTGGTGGACAAATAAAAATCACCAAGTGATTTTTTTCTTTTTCAGTTGACGTGTTATACTTATTTTTGAATGATAAAGTTATGAGTCAATACAAAATAAAAGTAAACTGTGATAATTACTACAAAATAGTACGTGCGAATGTTCAGATGTTAAACTTTTTATTACACATCATTAGACCTCACATTTCATTTGAACATCTGTACACTAGCACCCATTATTTTACATAGCGCCGTAAATAGTTCATGATTAGAATAATAAAAAGTACTTGGTGATTTTTATTTATTAACCCGAAAAATAAAATCACTTCATGAGTATTATTCGTGATCAACAATAATAAAAATCAAGATGCGATTTTTATATGTGAACAGGAAAAATAAAAATTAGGAAAAGATTTTTACTTCTGATGAAAAAAATATTAATAATCTTATAACGATTATTGATGACTTGAAAAAATAAAAATCTTTCATAAGCATTTCGCAAGGACTGCAACCCTATGTAAGTGAAGTTTAATCGTTGCGTTGGGACTTTTATATTAAAAATGAAACATAATTGGTTTACTATGAGTTTTATAGCACAATAGCTGCAAGTAGGTCTAGAAAAGATTGTAGTCCAATAAGTATTTTTGTGTGATTTTTTTCCATGAGATTTAAAAAAATAATCGTTATTTACTAGCCCTGGTTTCCAGAGTTTCAGAGGGCTTATTTGTCGCAACTTATAATCATAACACACGATTAGCATTAATTAACAACCTAGCATGTGATAATTTTCAGGATTTCTTTGACCCAAATCTGATGGGCAATAACCCATAGATATATCATGACCCATTTCCAACATATATTTTTGATCGATGCTGAGATCACATTGATAAAAATTCACCGAAACCTTAAATTCAATGTCAGCAAATAATGCAACAGAAAGTTTTTCACAATTTATTAACTGCCTTCCAATGGGTCCTGAAAATTCGTGAAGTACTCTTGTTTTGCCGTCCAGGTGGTGCTGTAAATGGTGCAGTGGTAATTCGTTCGCAGGGAACTCACATACGAGCCATTGTACCGATTTTCCTATTTCTTCTTTTAAAAGTCTAATAACACCGGCTTTCGCACCAATAGGTACATATTTACCGCAGTGCCGTCACTTCCAAGTGCAACAATTCCTGATACATCTATTTCTTGTTTTTGTCGGTAGGCTATAATACTTGCTGCAATATTTAGGGCCGGATCCAGAGATTAGCGTACCATTGTCAAGATAAATTGATCTCGCGGTTTCTTTATCAGCGACAACAAAGTCTTGGTTTAAGCTCTTATCCTTTCGGTCACAAAATATAGACCAAAATCATCTTCATCTTCTAGTAATTCTTTGCTTAAATCTAATCGCATTTTTTCTTGATCTTCTTATTGTCATGCGATCGACTACATTTGAGGTGTTAGTTTTTCTAACCAGACCAATATCTTCTAACACAGCGCTTACAATTGTCGCAGCAGAACGATCGGATTAACCGGTGCGATCACATGCTAAAGCCAATTATGGAAATTGATCACCATAACTCTCTATTGATGTTGAGGGTTGTGGCGAGGGCGGTGTTGGCCGATAATATGGTGACATATTATTAGATTCATCACCAGACGTTACTGATGAGGCAATTAATGCTTTCAAATCTGGCTGGGTCGCTTTTTTTATCAACTTAAACATTACAGTTTTGTTCTCGCGCAATTGTTTTCCAATTTTTCTGAGAGTTTTGTTTGTAACTACCATATCAATTGTGCTTATCAACATTTTTCGAAATGTTTGCTGATATGCTCAAAATTCTTCGAACTTTGTCAGACTTACAATTATAGCTAAAATCGACGTATTTGCAAGCACTTTATTCAAAACAGCGTTTTTATTCTTGCTTAAATTTTTTAACCATATTAATATGTATTGAAGTTTTTTACGAGCTTTAGAAAATTTTAATAGCTTTCAGTACTGAACGTATCATTCTTCCAATTTGCCCCATCCTGGTCAACTTTACTATTTTTACTTAAATACAATTCTTTCGATTATTATTGAAGTTTGATTAACTTTTTTCTATCTTAAACAAGTTTTGAAATAAATAATGTTATATCTTTGCTACACATGAAGAAGTTTTTCGCATTTATTTATTATTTTAACTCAAAATGAACATTTAGGACCCCAGGGGTTTTAGTATAAAACTATTTTATTAATTTGTTCCATCCTTGTGCATTATATAATTTCGAAATGCAATGCTATTTTGATTATATAAGTTACATTTCTTTTTATTTTTTAAATTACTACTGTCTCTATTGAAATGCATTTTTTATGGTAATTGTTTAAAATTTTGAGGTCATCAACTTCCTAGCTCTGTTCATAACCTTGTTCAATACTTAAAGTGGCTTTCGTTGGTATTTCCAAACCCCTACAAATGCTTTGTCCAGGTCACTAACTAAAGGGCGGTGTACATAACATCGAAAATGAGACATACCAGGTAACTCTCTCGTAGTGTTTTCATAGAAAAATTTCGTTTTTCACTTAAAAATTTGGATACTGCTTGATAGCGCGTCGACAATAAGAGCAGAACTTTTGTACACGCCGCTTTCATAAGAATAGTAAATACTTACAATTAAATAACTGGACTAAATTGGTATACAAAAATTTATGGTTTTTTCGTTTACTGTGAAAGTCATCAGTTCTAGACATTTTTATTACACTGAAAAGTTCTTCAGAATATGAAATCCTATGAAATTGATAATATTCATTTTTACTGTCCCAACGAACCGCTCTATAAATATAGATGCGAAAAGCCAGTTAAGTTAAGTTAAACTAGTCTCATCCGAAAATTTCCTTTCTCGAACTAATTTGGGAAATAGATTTATAGAGCTAAGACGAAGAGAAAAACCATTTCAAGAATCAAACTTGCACAGATGGGTGATCATACGAAATTACATACGGGCATTTTTCTAGGATATCGTTAGAATTGGTCTTAGACTAATTCTAACTTTTTCTTAATTTTTATTACATGTCGGTACCGTCTAGCTGAATTTAGGCATAAAGCATAAAATTTGTTGAAAACAAAGTCTGTTTAATTGCGGCTTTAGAATTAAGGTGCGTCCACACAAATCAAAGATTTCCCAAATGTTTGACAAAGATATGTCAACAATTTGTGGAATGTTTGCTGGGCGTGGACGCAATATAGTGAAAGTTAATTTTGGAATTTTTCAATAGTAAAGCAAACAAATGGGACAAGACAAATATAATAAAATTAACAGAATTATTAAATTCTTGTGAAATTTCCAAAACTGGAAAATTCGTCAGTTTGTCATTCCATAAACCAGGATCACTATACTGTAATCTTCTTTTCGAAAAGTTTCCTCAAACGTTATTGCAACTGCAAGTACGACGAAAGATGCTGCGATGCACATTACTTCACTAGGAGAATGCACTATTAAAACTGAACATTTGGTAGGCATTTTTCACACAATTATCCTCTATCAGGTGTATGACAAATGTTTGACAAAGATGCGATAAATATTTATCAAACATTTTTCAACTGCCTATAAATTGTTTGTCAAATGTTTGTCAAATGTTTTTTGTTTGATTTGTGTGCTATGTGTGGATCGGTTGATCCACATAAAAATTAATCAATACTGCGCAAGTGACAAAATGATGGCAAACTCGTTTCATTTCGTATGGCTGGTCAATTACGCTTGCTCTTATTGGAAAGTACTGAATATTTGTATGAATGATTAGTACACACACACATAAAAAAAGAGACTAGTTGCTTTACGCCAGTGAATTTGTTCCATGAACAAATAATATCAGTTGATTTTCAGCTTACGAATCACATTCGTTAAGAAAACTTATTGGCATTTAGCTAATCTTGTTTAGGCATAATATTTGTGAATTCAACTAATTGTTTAGTTAGATTTGACGTAATGTTTCGGAATTTCGTATCCGAGCGTCTTTTGTTTCTTCAACTAATCATTTTGTTGAATTAACTAATTGCTATATAATAAATTTCGAAAAAATAGAAATATCAGCTATTTAATTCAGTCTTTAGAACCATTAATTAGAACAATCGACTTAATATTCAATTAAATTCTCCAAATTGACTAATTGATTGGTTGATTTTGCATACCGCATTGTTTAAAATAACTGAAAGATTAGTTTGAAGACATTAGTAATCAACTAATCAAATTTTTTAGAATATGTAATGAAATTGAAAAGTTCAACTAAGTTTTTAGTTGATTATAATAATAAAATGCTAATTATTTTTGTAATTATTATTTTTATATGATTTTATTATCTGCCCCGCAGGCAGGCTGACAATATTTTTAATAAAGAGGAAAAAAACGTTCTGTATGGGCAAAAACTCTATGTGTACTCATTAGGATGACTGAGTGTTTCTAGGCCTACAATAGACGCTGAAGAAAATATTAATCAAACCCCATATATGCACTCAGTATAAGTTCTAAGTGTGATTGTATGAGGCTAAAATTTCTGATTTGTTGATTCGTCGAATGTATAAGTCGACATTACAAATTGGGTTTTAACATGTCCAAACGAAGTTTAAATTGAAAAAATATGTGTAAAAGCAAAGGTTCCAATTTTTCGATTCAACAAATATATTGGTTTAATTTAATGGTTTTGTGCATAAGTTTCTAGAATGATGAAGCGACAGTAAAAATGGTTATGATTCATTTTGCAGGTAATTTCCCAGTACAAGAACAAATTGGCCCTAAACGTTTTCCCAGAACACTTAAAATATTGTAAATTTTATGTAACAACACCACGGATTTCAAGATTTCTTTCATTTATTAAATTATATGTATTATTTTTTCGAAAATGCCAGAGACGAACGGATAGATGAACAAACGGATAGACATGCAAAAATCAAAATAACAGTTATGCGTGTGTGCCCAATCCATTTTTCCTTTATCAGTATTATGAGTTACCAGCGAAATGATATACTCAGTATGACCATAGATGGTACAATAACTAGATATCGCATGCCGTAATAAAAAAAAAAATATACAAAATATATATGGTTGGGTGCTCCATTCCGGAATGGACCACAACATTTGAAATGAAGTATACGTGGAGTGATTCATATTTTTTCGTATCTGATGTGTTGAAGAAGTCGATCAAATGTATACAAAACTGCTATTATAAAAACATTTGCTTTCGGCACGGTTATGGTCCATTCCAGAATGCATTACCTATTTTGCAATTTGTATACTCTGCTCTAGTATGCCATGCAACATCTAGTGCTTGTGCCATCTGTGGGTATGACTTATGAGATTTCATGTAGGGGTATATAAAATGATTTAAAATTTTAAGTTCAGCGAAATGATATTATTGATATCAACTAATGTAATTCGTTAATTTAGAAAATTGTTAGGTTCCATCATATTAAAAACATCTATCAATTTATTTGTTGAATTTATTAATTGCATAAATTCGCTAATATAACAAATCATATTCTTAAAAATAAACAAACAGTTTCGTTATTTCTACGAAAAAATTAATAATTTTTTTATGTTGATTTTACTAATATGTTTTCTGAAATATGATTAGTTAATTTATCATGAAACATTTGTTAAATGAACTAATTGAATTAGAAGCTACATCTAAAGTATTTTCCAAAACAACTAAGGGCAAATCAACTAATTCCAATACGAAATTGCAACTAATTATCACTTACAATTTTATTAATTACTTAATTGTTTTTTCAAATCAATTTACAGTAATTACTAATGTACAATCAAGCAATCGTGATTTGTCGTTTTAACTAATAATTTTGTTTTTAGTGTATATACTTTTAATGTCTGTTTCAATAGAATTTAAAGAAATCCGTATAATAATTCAAAAGTTATAGCTAATTTAGTACTTCCATGTCCAGATAAAATCAATTATCCTTCTCCCCTGAGGTACAGTAAATAAGAGCCACCCATAAAAGTGTTTTATTTACACACTAAGGCCAACGCAACGGCAAATATATATGTAGGTATACATAGCAGTGCACTTATTTTTGAGACACTCTGTACATATTACTACAAATTTTATTCCCTGTATTAATTTGCATAACATTTTTGTTTTGTTAAGTATGCACGGGTCTGAAGGCATTATTCAGCAGGATTCTAAATGATTATGCCGAATCATTCAAGGAGGCCAAAAAACAGCATAATGATGGCAGGGAAAAGTAAATCCAATAAAAAACATTACAAGTAAGTGGTCCTTTGATAAATAGGATGAACAAAGTGAAAAGGTGGCAGATATTAAGTCCACATTCATTAGAGCTTCTTGTGCGGACATTTCCATATCTTTAAAATTACCTAGTCCTTATAAGGGGCTTTAACAACTTTCCTAAACGGGTTACCACTCATTTAACTATTATCCAGGATGACTACCTTTTTCAAATATTGCAAATATTTTTTTTACGTCAATAGGCATTTTTGTGCATTCACTATAAACTGGATCTAGTTGCCTAGGATATACGAAACAATTCAGCACAGTGTAAAAGTACGAATCTGCATAAAATTACAACCCAAGCAGAACAAGCACAAACATATTCGCTTGTTATAAAAATGTTCATGAATCTATTCTTTTTGAATTTTTTCTTAACCTCTTCTTTCTTTCAGTCTTAGTATTTTATAATAAGATTTCCTTTAACTTTGAATAAAAATTGTATATGTATATAATTTAGCTCAACATCAATAGATTTTGTGGTTTTCTGAATTTTTAATATTTAACACTAAATATTGAAGCATTTTAACACCTAGACGATTTCCACTGCGGCTTTCTCACTGCTCATTTTTCTTTTCTGTTGTGTGTCTGAATAGAGTTATTCTTCTATGCGGTATTGGTGGTCGCCACGATTATTATAAGCCTGGATAGATTTTCGAATCTGGATGGGGCGAGAACTGTATTTAAAATTGTTTGCGAACGCTATACAGAATTTAGGTTTAAATACGATTGATTACTACTCTACTTATTATAACTTAGCTATTCGCTCGCTTCTCGATCAGATTCTTGTGTCTGACTGTGAGAAGATAATTTCTCACAACCAAATTAGCCCATTTAGTATGCTAGATCACGACATTTTTTTGCTTGGTTATGACTTTCCTATACATCCCAAGTACAGGAATATGAACTTCACTTAACGTGATTATAAAAACATTGATGTTGATTCCCTAGTCGAGGATTGCTGAATACTACCTTGGAGCAGCCTATTTTCTTTCGTATGTGTTGATGACGAAGTCGTACTCTTCACGTTAATGGTATCTTATTCATTTGACAAATATGTTCCATTAAAAACGAGATACAATTCATCCAACACTTGTTCGTGGTTTTCAGATAGTATACGATCGCTGTTCGCTGAGCGGGATTATCTATACCAACGTTTGAAACGCACGAAGCCCCAGGAGTCTAGGGAGCTTTATAAATTCGCGTGGAATAGAGCCAATACCGCTATAAAACTCGCAAAACGGCATTACTATAGCTCAAAATGTAACACTACTCTAGACTCAAAGACACTATGACGTACCCTAAGACGGGCGGGAGTGTATGGTAAAGATCCTGCTCATTGCAGCTTTGCCCCTAACGAATTAAATGAATTTTTTACTATGCACAAAAATACGACTTGTGGAACCCAACCCTCCGGTCAAGCTGCTCAAGTCTCGGAAGGTACTCAAATCTCCGATCACACTGAGTTTTCTTTTCCTTTTCAAGAAATTGACATGGATGAATTAATCTTAGCCACTTATTGTATCAAATCTAATGCAATAGGTCCAGATGATATATCACCCCGATTCATAAAGCTTTCATTCCCTACTATTGCTAAATACATACATTCACATAATAAATACATGCCTTATGTCATCGACAATTCCAAGCTATTGGAAAGAAGCTGCAGTTATTCCAATTCCGAAAAATTCTTCTCAAGAATCTCTTTCTAATTTCCGTCAATTAGTTTGCTGTGCTTTCTTTCCAAAGACTTGGAAAAAAATTATGTACAAGCAAATCCTGGCCTATCTGAATAGGTGTCAGCTGCAACCCCGCTGGCAGTTCGTTTTTCTTATCATTCTTGCGAGGCAGCTATTTCGAGAATATCCAAAGACATTAGAAAGGCTATGGATCTGGATAAATTCACGGCCTTGGTGCTACTGGACTTCTCCAAGGCTTTTGATAGTGTTGACCATTATATTCGCACACAAAAGCTTTCTACGTCCTTTAACCTTGACGCTACCTCTGCTCTGATGATTAAAAAATTTTTATTGGAACGTAGCCAGCGCGTAAAAATGGATAATACATTATCTGCTTCCTTGCCTTTAAAGCGCGGAATTCCTCAAGGATCCATCCTAGGGCCCCTACTGTGTATTTTATTTATTAGCCATCTCCCGTTGGCAGTTCAAAATGCGAGTTTTCATCTCTATACAGACGACGTGTAAATATATTTAAGTAGACCGATCGGTCTACTTGAAGACTGTATAGCTCATATAAATTTTTCGCCTTTTACAATGACGTACTCAATGACCTCGATGTCCCATCAGAATTTTAAATGGTTTTCCAATATCTAAGTTAAGTAAAGTTAACAACCTTGGGATTGTTCTTAACCAACTTATGAAATGTTGCGACAATGTAAGTATGAAGCTTCGCAAGTGGGCTACGTAGATTGTCGCTTTCTGCGACGATCTTACTTTGTAGTACACAGCTAGTAAAAGCATTGAACATACCTCATTTCACCTATGGTAGTCTAGTCGTTCCTAACCTAGATAGCCTGTGCTCTCGTAAAATAGAGATAGCTTTCAATAATTGCATATATTTGATATATGTACTTCGGAGGTTTGACCATGTTTCGCTTTTTTGGTTGCGACTATTGAGTTGTTCTCTGAAATCGTATCTAGTATCTATCGTTTGCTTCTTTCAGGTGAACCTGATTATCTCAGAGAATTTTCTAGCCATACAACATCACAGCGCAATAGAAATCTAGCTATACCTCGTTTTCACAAGTCAGTCATGGAAAGTTCTTATCCCATCCACGTTATTCGTATGTGGAACGGACTTCCACCAAATATTCAGGTGGCGGCCACCATGGGTGCATTCAGGACACTTGTTCAAGATCATCATTCAGAATATTAAAACTATTTTTGAATTACGTGGAAACATTGGAAGTGTTTTAGGTTCTTTTTTTTTGTTTTCTTATATCCTTCTCCGTATATCGAATTTGTTTGTTACTGTACTATTGTTTTTTTTTATCATCTTTTGTATATTATGATTTAGAGCATAAACAGTCTACCTTTCTTATTTAGCATACTGTGTACTCCGGCATACTCTGTGTACTATTCTGCATAGGTGAGGTAATTTGGAAAACATAGAGTCAAAAAGCAGATGTTAGTCTGTCAAGTACCTCATATAATTTTTCATAACTCTTTGGCGCTCATAACTTTTGCTCTTCTAGATAGTATCTGAATTGAATATAATAATAATTATAAAATCGTCAACTACTACTTTTTTAATATAGGTATTGAAATGTATGATTTTGTTCAAATAAACGAAGCACTTAAAGCCAGAAATTTCTAGTTTTTGATTAAGGTACATTCCAAATCGTGTGTTGTCTTAAATATTCTAGTAAAATTTAAATCTGTAAAGCTAGTCATATAAATAACAATACTACAGTCCAACATGGAAGTATACTCGTAAATCTTAACCGATAAGGTTTGGTAATGTGCACTGAGCCAAAACTGGAGTGGTGGAGTGTTCGACTTCAAGAGCACACAAGAGCGAAGCACAAACACCAGTATATCGCATCGGCAAACAATTGGTTGCATATTTTATCCTGTCCTGATACCATATAGTATACGGCATACTCAGCCTCACACCCTAGAAACGCATGTAACGTATTTGTAACCATTTGGCGTGAACACTTTGCAACCAGCACAATTCCATTTTATAATTTTGTCATGTGCTGGATTGCATCGAATCTGTCCTGATGACGATGACATGTTTGCATGAATATGCGGTTCTGACATAGGCACTTGTAAATTTATTAATTTCCATAAATTAGCAATTTTTCGATATTCTGGGAAAACTTTGTTCGCCAACAAATCCCAACAATACCGGCAACATAGTTTTATTGCAGTGCGCAGCACGATCCCAAACCCGATTACAGGAGATAGTTGTTGAGGCCTGTAGAGACCCTCCATGTGGGCTAACGTTCAACCCAAATCGTTGTTGAAGTGGAGCTAAGTGGTCTGTTGACGTTTTATTTGCGACATAACCCGCTCTCTAAACAAAAACAGAAATATTTTCTCAATGGCGGAGCCCACTGAATACAGATTAGCCCACAATTGTTCTTTTTATGTGTTTCCCTTTTCATGGGTTTCCCTAGAACTATATATAAGTAGGTATGTACAATGGAAGCTCGCAACGGTCGAGCGAAAATTTTGTGAATTTTTCTTCCAACTAAAAATAAAACGTTCCCCCTGGAATGGAACATTTGGCACCACTTCATTGTTGTACATAGTTTGCAGGATACAGAATGGAGCATAAACATAAATCGCTTGTACTGGGTTATGCCAATAAAGCGCTTTTACAGACTCTGACTAGATTCCATCCCTACTTCTACTTATACCCCCATTGTGGGTGGAAGTGTCTTTCACTTGGCGATTTTTTTTTTTCAAAATATTCTGAAATGCGTTCTGTTTACTGGATATCAGTAAAATCCCATTTAAGGCGAAAATTAGAAGGAGAAGAATGCTGGTGTGTTCTTGTTCCTTTAAATTCAATATTATTCTCTGCAGTGTTGCAATATACTACATACGAACAGAAGTGGCTAAAGCTTGACGATATGAATTCCAAAGAGATTGTGTATATGGCATGTATTTATATTACATGCATACATACAAATATGTACACGTAATATATTCTACACTATTGCTATGACTGCACAAGAAATGCCCAAATGCATCCAGTAGACAAGAGCTCTACCACATTTCATTTGTCAACATTGCATGTTGCTGCTGCCACTACGTGGTTAACTTAAATCTTTTATTAGTTTTCACCTTGGTCAAAATACCTCCTTAACTCTGAATTGGACCACACACACCTATATTTCGCCCTCAACCGCGCTTTTTCTTTATTTTGAAGTTTGAGTGTATTTTATTTTTATATCCTAGTGTATACTAAGGACATCCACGTATAATATTAAAAGTTATTTTGATTTTTGCATGCCGTCTGTCCGTCTGTCTGCACATCTGTTTATTTGTCCATCCGCACGATAACTCGAGTGCGCGTTTACTTGGAGTCCTGAAATTTCTCACACGGGCTTTTTTAGAAAACAGTAAAATTTATTTCGAAAATGTGACAAATCGGGCAACTCCTTCATAGGGTTGCCATATAAAAATTTAATTTATCACTATATATTTCCCGAGAACGCGTTGACATAAAGAGTTGAAATTTGGTCTATGGTGTTTTCATAGAATAGTAAATAAAATTTCAAAATATGGAGTAAATCGGGTAACCCCTTCTTGGTGCTGCTGTACAAAACTTTGGTTTTTCACTATATATTTGGACACTGCCTGAGAACGCGTCGACACGTGATGAACTCAAATTTTGTACAGATATTCCATAAAAATTGCAATACTAAATTGGACGACTCTTACTTGGTGTTGCCATACAAAACTTTGATTTTTCACTGTATGTGTGAACACTGCCTGAGAATGCGTCAACGTAGAGAGCTGAAATTTTGTACACTATGTGTTCGTAAAAATAGTAAATAAAATTTCAAAAATATGTTAAATCGGACGATAGAATGATGACCCAGGCAGTAATGTTCGGTGAAGGGTAAATAAAAAGGGCAGTTATTTTTTATTACATTTTAATAATGGGTGTACCTCTGTCTGCTCTTCCTATTACCTCTTCTAATCGTTTTGGAAGAGATTTAAATAACAATTTTAAGTATTTTCTAGGAATCAAATTCCAAGCCTACTGAACAACATTTCTCAATTAATTTATGGTTGAGAATTGCTTGTTTCCTTGATAAACTGTTCTTGTAAGATGACTCCAAGCATGGCCATTGCAGAAGCTCTATATAATTTTGTTGAAGATAATCTTGCACTCTCCTGGCAGTATGAACTGCAGAATTATCTTACTGAAAAATGAAATTTTCTCCTGCTATCGAATATCCTTGGCTCCTTTTTTCTTCGCCGATTAGCTGTATATAAAAATTTCTCTCCATTTATCCAGAAATGAATAGTAAGCGCGTCTTCCCTGTGTAGCCTATTCCTGCCCAAAACATTATTCCTCCTCCTCTCATTAAATCAAATTAAACCTCTTTTCATCGGTTAAAAATTACTTTCCTTCATCTTTTTTTCCACCTGAGATGTTCACGAGTAAACTTTAAACGTTCCTTCTTATGTTTTCCCGTTAAAGGTGGCCTTTCTCTCAGTTTTTTTTTCATTGGATTTTTTCACTCTTTTGCAAAATTCGTTGGACATTTCTTACGTTTGTTAACACACCAGCTCTAGTTGTAATTTGTCTAGCTGCAAACATACTGTTTGACGCCTTTCTCATAATTGCTCGCTTCTCTCTTGAGGTTACAACGACCAGGACTTTTCTTTGAACCGTATTTTTCGAAATCTTTCAGAAAATTTTCAATATTCAATGACTTTTCTTCAAAATTCTCACAATATGAGAAATGCTTTGCTTTTCTTTGTTTAAATTTAAAATAATTTTTCTTTCGGTTACGTTTAATTGCTTCTCAAAAACACACAGATAATTCATTTTCTAACCAGTGCTCTATTTATATTATGTTTCCAGAAACGAGAAGAATTATCCTTTTCATTTACCCTTCTCGAACATAAAAGCTACATGGGGGTTATCATTTTGTCGCCCCATTTTTGTAGAAAACTCAAGACTCAAAATCAATTTCAAAGAAAAATCAATCATATATGCCTACCCGCATTTTTCAAAGATTGCCTTTAAAACAGGAATTCAAAATTACGTCTGTACCAAACAACAAATAGGTAAAATTTATGTGTGGTTCATAATATTCTCGCGGAGTGTATGTGTGTACAGACCAAGTTCATCGAATAAGATTTCCCAAAACTTTATTTTTTTCTTCTTTAAAATCATATAGGTAGGTTACTTAGTATAAAGAAAAAAGAATTGTTTAAGATGTTTATTTTTACTACTCTAAATTAATTTGTTATATACACACAAGAGAAAAAGCAACTGTCTTGTTCGGATATAGATCTTCCGCTTGCTCTTACCACTCAGCTAATGAGAGAGATGGTCTTTCCTATTTTATATCTAATTTTTCTAGCATATGATAATACAGGGAATAGGGATATTGCACAGTAGAATAAATAGGAGAAAGCTGGAATTTTGCATGAACCTTCCTTTCATGGTTCTAAACAATATACCAAAAGTCCCCATCGATACATGTACCGCTAAAAATGTTAGTCAGGGTCAAAAGTCACAAGAAAATGTTTTTCGCGAAATTATAGTTAACGATGACTTTTATCGAAAAAATAGTAGCTATCAAATTTGTAGCTTAGAAAATTACCTACTAAAAACATAGTATTACTGTTTTTCGTAAGACTAACGGTTTTCGAGAAAAATCGATTTAAAAAATTGATAAAGTACAAGATGCGTTTTTTTAAGTGTTGGCCCCAATTGGCATAATCTACGTCTATTTTTGATTAAAAAATGTTAAAGTAAGACAATAAACAAATTATCAATTTTTTTTTATTCGAAAAATTATTATTTATAAAAAATAATAAAAACAAAAGGAATTTGTGTGTTGGTTTTTATTTAAAAAATGTTAATTTGAATCACAATAATTATTATAAAATGGTTATGTAATTATTTTTTTATTGATCAGAGAAATTATTGTTCTTCTTCAGACTCCTTTTCAATTTGTTCTGAAAAATAGGTCAGTGAACTTGGAATTTCCTCAATCATATTCTTGAACATTTTGCTAGGAGTAGGATAATTTTCATTATTTACTATTTACTACTACCGATCTAATGACTTCTCGAATAATAGTTACAGCTGTTTTCAAAGTTCGAAGTCGTTCTTCTACTTCATTAATTCGATTGTCATACTATGATTTTTTAAAATATCCTATTGTGCATCGGTGAAACAAATAATAGTTAAAGAGGTACTTTTTTGTGTAATAATTATAATTTTTTCATACTTTGTAATAAGTTTACTCGTAATAGTCCTATCATTTGGAACATAATACTTGTACACATCTGTTAATTCATTATTATCAATAAATGAATATAATCCTTCCATCGTTAATGATATACTTTACTATCTTCAGGACGACCAACCGTACTAACAATTTTACCTTCCAGCAAATATTTATCACAAATAAAACAAACTTCTGCCATTTTTACATAATTTGTTTAATTTATACAAAAATAATTGAATAAAAAAAGTAAGTGAGTACGTCCGTTCAAAAGGAAATATAACTTAATATTTAACGTTATTTCGTTCGTATACATAAAATCGACCAATACAAAAAGCAGGTATAAACAAATTTATACTTTGACAAAAGATAGGCGAGCAGATGTTCCTCGAGGTCGTATGAAAACGAGAACGTTTCGGAGTTCATACTTTTTCGTCTAGCCCATTATGGAGTAAGGTCGACACTATTGTGTAATATATATATGTTAGTTTGTATTGTTATGGACTTTGAAACTTTCACGTAAATAAATTTTCCAATATTTTAAGCCGCATTTAATGTTTAATGCATACTCTACCTGACAATTATTTAAATCAAATTTTCTCGAAAACCGACTAAAAGGTAATGCAATGTGCTTTGTTGGTAATTTTCTAAGCTTCAAATTTGATAACTACTCTTTTTTTCGTTATAAGTTTCCGTTAACAAAAGTTTCGCGAAAAACCATTTTCTGTGAACTTTGACCCTGACTAACATTTTTAGCGGTACATGTATCGATGAGGACTTTTGATATATTGTTTAGAACCATGATACGAAGGTTCATGCAAAAATCCAGCCTTCCGGGAATTTTTCCAAAGTTTGACCTATTTTTTGTCTTTATTCCCTGAACTATGAAGCAAATGCTTTCAGCTGGTGCACTAACTATGAAAGCGCATAAATAAATAGTCAGCTTTCGCAATTTTTGTTTGTTTATTTATAATTTTAGCTTTATTTTTCGAAAGGTTTATTTTCAACAGTAATTAAGCTTTTAGAGCTTACGACTCTATTTTTAATCCTTAATTCTTCACAACACAATTTCCACTTATTATTTTTTATATTATTATTAAGTCTTACAATCTAATAATAAGTTTTTCGAATTCACTTCAAGTTTCACAACTAGTTTCTAAAATCTTACAATTCAAAATACTTATTTTCACCTTTTACTAACTAATTGCTCACTAACTGCACAAAATTGACGGTGCAAGCAAAATGTATTATTACTCATTAGTTGACTTATGAAGTTCGGGTATTGGTAAAATTTAACATGGTGTCCAAAAAATAGCATTATAACGCTGGTAAAATGTTGAGGTAAGTTTTATGCGGACAAAACGAAGCTACAGCTGTTAAAATCAGAATTAATCGGAAATATTTTTAAAAATGTTAAGACTTTATTATTGAGAGATTGTTACTGCGGCAGGTCTAACTATGTATCGTCGTCAAGGAAATCCACGGGAAAAATTAAATAAAATTAGCTTTGTGAACAGAAGGCTGTCAGGGTTTTACGTGAGCACCTCCCATTATGGCTTAATCTCGCGGCATTCTACATACACGGATTAGTAGACAAGCGACAATCAGCGCCCACAAAAGGCAGAATATATTTATATTCTGGCTCAGAAGTGCGAGTTTATGCCAGTGAATGCTAGACATTGAACTTACTGGTCGAAGCGAGACCTATCCAAAATCTCTTGCGATCTTTGGGTCACGGCACCCGGTTGATTTAGCGCAACTCCAAGCCGAAAGCCAATCCTCTAAGCATACATTAATAAGCGACCATCCTTCAAATTCACCGTCGCAGTATGCAGTTATAACAAAAGAACAAACTACTCTGTTCAGAGAAGAATGCTCGCCGAAGTCATGCAGACTCAGAAAATCCCTCTCTGCCCGCATATGGGCTACCACAACCACTACGATGCTCCCACAAGGGGGCCTTTTCCATGTTGAAGCTAATATTGCCACTAAGTGCAGCGCTATTCGGGGCTCCTCAACCCCGTAGTACAAGTTAGCAATGTCGGCTACCCAACTGGAATGGCTTCGTATAACATGACCATAAGATCCTGAGTACTCCCAGTGGACCTTGCATGCAGATCCTTAACTGAACTTGTACCTCCGTTCGGGCTTAATCATATTAGCACTTGTAAATAAGTGGCAGCAATGGACCACAAGAAGGTTATGATCCGCCCTTCAAGTTAGGAGAGGCTTGAGACTAAAACCTGTAGTCTTAAGCTACCAATGTACTTTCCAAGCAGTTTTACTAGGTCGTAGATATGCAGGCTACACTATGAACACGCACTATCGTCAGAAATCAGAGATGCATTAGTTTAGCACACGAAACATGGAGCATATAGACGGCCTTTCCTTTGGTTGTATACTCCATTGGCAGCACTGCGTATGACTAGTTTTACTAGCAATTTTAATGCTCACCATATTAAAATAGTCAGTAAAATGAGTGGAGATTTACAAAACGCCATCTATTTTATAATAGAAAAAATGGAACTTTTTACCAGTGAACTCCTGTCCTTAACTAGTAAAGAGAAAGACCTGAGTAAAACTTTTTCTTGGCATTTTACAAGCAGTAAAATTTATATGGAAATGTCGCTTTTTACTCGTAATCCGTACTAAGCTTTACCAACCAATGGATAAAATTGAAATCGAATATTTGACCCTTGATCCAGTGCAAAGTTTCCGTTCTTTTCTTTCATTTTAGTATGCAATTGAAAGGACCTAGCCTAGAATAATAAAATACTAAAGGCACTATCGGAAGAGAAGATCTGGAAGGATTCGTTCATTGGTGAGTCCTCGATCATGAAATTGCAGACCTTATTCGATTGGTCAATCATCTGATCAACGATTGGAGATTGGTCAATTCTTTAAACAATGAAAATCTTACATGACATGTAATATGATCCAGTCATTTAACAACTTAGGCTACTACGGTTTGGACACTTAGTCAATTCTGATTTCTTCCAAGTTGAGAATGAACATGCTCATAACCAAATGGCTCAACCGGATATTTGTATTTAAATATATTTATGTTTTTAAGCTTGCAATAATCAATTACAAAAACTCAAATGATGAAGAATATGTTTATATTCAACCACTCAAGTGTTTATGTTTACTGTTAAATTTGCGTATGAAAACTTTGAGGCAATTTCGCAATAGTTTGTAAAGTACGTCCTTTGAGCTTTATCTACACCTGAAATGTAAATAATGAATAATTTTATATATTACATAACAATATTTGCTAGAACTCACAATTTTAGAATCGGTCTTGTTTTTTTATAATATAATATAAATATTTTGCATGGCCACCCTTAGAACTAATAATTGCTCTTATCCTGTCTGGCATTTTGTTACCCACCCGCCCATCAGATTTTTAGCTTCGCAGTTATTTTTCCATACTTAGATAATATTTTCTTTTAATCGTAATCCTAGAGGATAAACTTACGATTTTAAGAGACTTCAGGAATTCTCTATAGGATGAAGGTCGAGACAGTTATCTGATCAAGGAAGAATCGGCTTATTATGAGTCCTTAACAGGTTTTCAACGGATCGAGTGCGATTATATGGTGCACCATCATGCATAAATGTAAATGATAAGATTTTAGGAAATTCAGAATATAAAAATCGGGTTACTATTATGGTCTAGATCATTTATTCGTACTGGTCCTTATTGATTGGCCTGTGGACAAAGAACACCGTCCATGGGGCAGATTCTACAACACGGAGAATTGTGGAATTTGGAAGTTGAGATTTGATTTGACAGTTAATTCTCCTCTTTAAATTCTGTAATTTGGCGAAATTATTTTGCGAATTATAAAATTCTCTACTCCACCTCCACTTGGTAAAATTCTCGGATGTTTTCCAAGTGGAAAAGTAAGAAAAAGAATTCCCAACTGTTGTATTTTGAGAACCTACGAATTTTTAATCTCTCTTTTCACATTTCTCTCACGTTTTTCATAATTCCCCAAACATGTTGGTGAATTGGGAATGGAGAATTAGGGAGTTTTAATCGGAGAAAACGAAAGCTCGCATTTCCCAAGTTCCTAAATTCGCCGTGTTACAGAATCCGAATGGGTGTTGTGGTGTCATGGTCGTCATGACGCAATTTTCATTATATTGCTCGTTGGTATCCTACGAACGAATTGATGGCTCTGAGTTACTGCTGCAAGCCGTCGTTATAAAAAGAAATTTATACTTTAGTATAG
The DNA here is from genome assembly GCA_963930735.1 of Dioctria linearis. Taxonomy (NCBI): domain Eukaryota; kingdom Metazoa; phylum Arthropoda; class Insecta; order Diptera; family Asilidae; genus Dioctria; species Dioctria linearis. The sequence goes on along the minus strand of OZ005742.1, from coordinate 74,025,414 downwards.
TGCAAAAAATAAATACATGAATACAAGAAATGTGAATTGAATTTTTCCAGTCATCCACTGAATATGCAGGCTGGCTCGTCTCATTTTCTCCATGAAGCTTTACTGATCGCCCCGATTTAAAGCCAACCTTATCACCTTAAAGTCATTCGAATTGGATTCCTTTTTTATGAAAATTTCTTTGAGATGCAAAATGCATTTCTCGGATCTTTAGGACTATTCTTCGGTTTGTGGGTTGTTATTTTTCTTCTATTACGAATAATTGCTAATTGCTTGTTATACTCTAGATGAAACCATAGGGCATAACATTTGTAACCCATTGAAATAATGCTGGTAGATAGAAATGGGTTGTACACACACGTTATTTTGATTTTTGATTGTCCTCACGATAATTCGAGAACGGGTGTACTTAGAGAGCTAAAATTTTGCACACGACCCTTAAAAAAAAGTAAATTTATGTTCGAAAAATCGGGTAACTCCATCTTGGGGTTGCCATATAAAACTTTAGTTTTTTACTGTATATTTGGATACTGGCTGAGAACGTGCTAGCGTAGAGAGCTGATATTTTGTACACGGCGTTTTCCTAAAAATAGTAAAAATATTTTCAAAAATGGGCTTAATCGAGCAACGCGCCTTCTTGGTGTTGCCATATAAAAATTTAAGTTTTTTACGTATATACTGTGAAAAAGATCAGTTCTTGACGTTTTTACTGAGAAGTTCTTTAGACTATGGAATTCTATGAAATTGATTATAACAATTTTTACTGTCCGACGAACCGTTTTAGATATACACTGCGGGTCACTTGATTACCCTCACTTGAAATTTTGACCGAATTCATATTGTAGGGGTACTATTTCTCGGAAACTATTACGACACGAATGCCTAATGTAGGGGTACAATTTCCTGCAAACCATTAAGACAAGATTTCTTACCCGATGTTACATGCTACCTGATGACGAAGGCGAGAAAATGGAACAAAGAAGAAGTGGAAATTTCCATGCTACATTCTGAGCCTTTGAAACAGGGACACTTGATTACCCTCATCAGTTTGTTTTAAACATTCCAAGAGTACGGTGTTTCAAAATAAATAAAAGTGTTTTTGTTTTTAATATATGCTGTTTATTTATCGAGGTTGCTGATATTTTTGTTGCATCGTAACAAATATGGGTCGAGGTAAAACGCTCACTAAGATAGAAATTGGCAAAATTCTTGCATTTAAGCATGAAAATTATTCCAACCGGCAAATTGCGAAGGAAATTGGTCGAGATCCTTGGACAATCAACAATTTCTTGAAAGATCCCGAAAATTACGGAAAAAACCGAAAAGGCCGCACCGCAAGAGCAACAACAGAACGAGAACGTAGGTCGATTTTACGCGAAGCGTCAAATTGTGCTGCATCCGCTCGCAAAATAAGGAATACAGCTGGAACTTCAGCCAGTGTCCGGACAGTTCGCAGAGTAATTAAACAGTGTCCCCATCTCCGACGGCAAAAACTTAAGAGTCCCCATCTCCGACGGCAAAAACTTAAGAAAAAGCCAGGTTTACTTCAGCGTCATAAAGCTGCCAGATTAGAATACTGCCGAGCTCATTTAAATTGCAAGGAAGAATGGCAACAGGTGATTTTTTCTGACGAAAAAAAATTTAATTTGGATGGGCCTGACGGCTTTCAGTATTACTTCCATGACTTGAGGAAATCTGAGCTGTTTCTGTCTCGTCGGCACTCCACTGTTGGTTCCGTCATGATATGGGCTGCAATTTCGTTTTATGGCGCAATAGATTTGGTTGTCTTAGAAGGCCGGCAGTCTTCAGCGGATTACATTGAACTTTTAGAAATACAGAAAATCAATTTCCACGAAATGTTCAATGGCCGACGATGGATTTTTCAACAGGATAACGCTCCCATTCACACAGCAGGACGTGTTACACAATGGTTTGCACACAACAACGTGGAAGTTCTGGATTGGCCAGCTCTATCTCCCGATCTTAACATAATTGAGAATCTTTGGGGATGGCTATCGCGAAAGATTTATGCAGAAGGAAGGCAGTTTGACAACAGAGAAGGTGTTATTGCAGCAATTGAAGATGCTTTTGAACAAATACCATTAAACTTATTGCAAAATTTGTATAATTCGCTACAAAATAGACTTTTTGAAGTTGTACATAAAAACGGAGGACCTACAAAATATTAACAATAAAAAAAAATATTGAAAAAATTAAAAGCACTTGTTTTATTATCTATTTTTACAGATGAGGGTAATCAAGTGTCCCTGTTTCAAAGGCTCAAAATGTAGCATGGAAATTTCCACTTCTTCTTTGTTCCATTTTCTCGCCTTCGTCATCAGGTAGCATGTAACATCGGGTAAGAAATCTTGTCTTAATGGTTTGCAGGAAATTGTACCCCTACATTAGGCATTCGTGTCGTAATAGTTTCCGAGAAATAGTACCCCTACAATATGAATTCGGTCAAAATTTCAAGTGAGGGTAATCAAGTGACCCGCAGTGTATATGCGAAAAACTACTTCAAAAATCAAACTTGCACAGAGAGGGATCATACAATATTACATACAGCAATTTATCTAGGGTATCATAAGAATTGGTCTATTCTTCGTTTTATACTAAATTACTGAAATGAACAACGCGTTGCATTAATCTGAAAGTGCATTTTGATTTATGGTTTTAATATTAGAAATATTACGATTTTCTGTTAGGTAACCAAGCAAGCTGATATCAAGACGTGAATTATCTTTAATTGCAAGTTGATATTAATAGAAATTCATCAATAGACATAAAATTTAGTTCATTTACCATATAGAATTCGCATAAACCCTTAAAGTTTGTATAAAAACAAAAATTGATACAGACACCCATTTCCCACCTCTGAATTTTGCATTACGAAAATATCATATCTGATGCGGCTTAACCTGATGAATACATTTAAAAAGTTATGAAATTCCTTCCTTGCCACCAAGGGCCTTATTTGTAATGAACTGGAAGACAAAATATGAATGATGTACCTGTCCGATGAAAGTATATGTCATGCTGATTCTGTCACCCACTCACGAAAATTTGTAATATTACGAAAAGCGAGTGAGCGCGCATTACATCGCCCCAAATCTGATTGATTTGTTTACCTCCGCAGATTGTAGGGGAGAAACTTTGATAAAAGTCTCTTAAATTCACAAGAATTAATGAGTTTGTCATGCCTGTATAAAGTTTGTAATCTTTTTATATGAATGGAAATATCTATTCACAAAATTTGATAATTAAGTAGCATTTTGTAAGGTAACAAAAGCATCCATTGACTCCAGATTTCTGTTATGGGAAAGGTAAATGAATTCACATTCAATATAACTGCTTAACTTAGACTGTTTTGTAAATATTCTCAGAAATATTTATTCCACAAGTTTAAGACTTTTTCCATCTTTCAGCTTACGGTTGCTATGGTGGAAATAAATACTTCGTGTAATATGCTCCACGAATGTTTTTCAAATTTTTCTCTTGTTATGCCTTATCCTTCAAACAACATTTACTTATAATATTCTCAGTAAAAATATTTAATAAAGTTAATAATGGCACATTTCTAAGTATTGTTCAGAAATCAAAGTAACGCTTCCTGTTTCTGAAAGACACGGAGGATTCTCTAAGTTGTTCTAGCCGTTGGATAATTTAATTAAATCAACATGTAGAGTACCATAACACATACATATATAAATATCAAGCTTACTACCCAACTTACATGTAGCTATTTTGTTGTTTATACTACGTTAGATTTTTTAGATTTATTTGCTTCGCAGAAGAAGGGTCAAATCTTTATGGGAGTTGTATGTAGGGTTGCCAACTCAGTGGATCGGAGATCCGGGAGGATAATAAAAAAATGAAAAAAATGAGTAAAAATCTTTTTTTTTTTATTTAAAATTATATTTCTTTACACTACGAGTTGCTTGTAATGCCTTTTGATTTGCAAGGATAAAGTTATAGAATTCTTTACATGTGTAATTAAAATTCGTACCACACCTGTATTTCTGATTTTACACGTTATTTCATTAAGCCGATTACAATTTTTTGACCACAGTTCGTTTACTACGCTGAAAACACGTTCAGGGGCAACATTTGCGATCGGGATCGATAGAGCGAATGTAAAAAGTTTTTTTTATTTCTTTGCCCGTTTCTTCTTTGGATTTTTCAAAAAAATTAACCCAACGCAAATCTACCGTCCTTATTTCACTTGCCGTAAGGTTACGCACTTCTCGCAGCAAACAGTTATCGTCGTACAATTTATCCTCATTTATTGGCATGTTTAGAGAAGCACTCAGATCTTGGAGTTCATTGAAGTCAATTTCGTTGGCAATCGTCAAAATGTTCATTCTCTTATAGATAGAACTTTGAAATTCGTACCACTTATTTAAATAGCTTAAACAACTCTCCAAATATTTGTTTGCATCTTCTTTGAAATTGTTTTGATCACTAACCGTCAACTTCGTCAAACACTGAATCGCCGATTGTCCATAAAACTTGTCATTTATTCGGTTGGTAATTTTAGATCGCAATTCGCTCATAACTGTGTGTAGTTCCGCAGATGTAATATATGCTGCGTTCCTCTTCTCGTTCTGAATGAATCGACAGAACGATGTCATAATTCAATTCTGTCCTCATAGAAAAGGAACGAAACAGAACCATTTCAAGTGTTTGACGTTTCTTCCATTTAACAAAAGCAAGTAAAAATTCGTAAAAAAATTTGTTTATGAAAAATAAAGCCATTTTCCAACAAAGGCAACTTAAACTCATCTATTACCACCTCGTCCAAATTGTAAACAACACATTCACGAATACAAATTAAAATCGTTCTGCTTGAGTCCGGAGCTCCATATTTAAATTACATGCCAAATCTAGCACATTCTTCTTCATTATAGCTATAATGAAGGAAGAAAACACTACATTAGTGTACTTCATTATCATCTGCTTTTCGAGCCATAATGACGTATACTATGTGACACATGGTATTTTAATGAATAGTTAGTACCAATGATTCATTAGTTCGTGATGTGTGTCTAGGGTATTAATGAGCGAAGTCGAAAAATTATTTGAGCTTTGCAGTTCGCTAAGCAAATGCGGAAAATTTGCTGTAAACTTTCAATACCAACAATTCCACATCAAATTGTAAAGCTTTTTAATGTACATATATTTGTTACAATTGTATAAAATATGGCACTTATACAATACGCCTTCAAAATATTTGGGTTTTCAATTTTAAGGTTATGAATCCCATAATTGACGGAAGCATGCGGATAGTGCAGATACCGATGACCAGGATAATCCGTTTTCCTGTAACACTTTACAGAGATGTGTTTTAATAGCTTCACTAGTTTCAGCAGGGTCTTGATAAAGGTCAAGTAAGCCTTGTTTCAAATAATCTTGAACTGAAAACCATTGCACCGTCACTGGAAAAATTATTAAATTCCCTTTGTTGGACGAATCGGCTCCAAGAGAGATAAGTAGACTCCTGGAGTTTCAATAGAAGGATTTTTTGCGATATAGAGGGCTATGACAGTTTCGCAAATAGTTGTAGCTTTAGTTCGATCGCACGCTATTTTTTTTTTTTGCTACTTCAGAGTCAGGAAAGAACGTAGAAAACAACTTATTGTTACAATCTTGGCTTGAGTAACTGTGATGATGTTTAACTCCAGATGTAATTTCCGCGGCAGTTATTAAATCTTCGTCTCTTGAATGTTTTTTCGCAAAAAACAAAATATACACTGATGTCATAGAAGACTTGTTTTTGTGAAATAACTATGTTTTTTACCTTCCGAATGCACAACTAGAGCTCTTTTACCTTCGTATTTTACTGAAATATCGGTTCTGCACAACTTACATTCAGCGGTAAAATCATCTCGTTATTTAAGCCAAGCAGCAAGCAGAGGATCGTTCAACCAGCTTCCATCAAAGGTTGTATGGTATTTAACTTTTTTCTTTTTAGACGGTGTCTGAGTTAAGCTTTCTTGCGAGCTTTGTATTATTTACAAGCATATAAAAGCGATCATTAAATATAAAAAAAATATAAAAATGCTGGGATGGCAATTTTTATTAAATTTCCGGAAGAATTTAACTGCATTCCGGGAGATTTTTAAGTCAACTATATTTTTCCGGGAAAATACCGGAATTCCGGGAGAGTGGGCAACCCTAGCTGTATGTAGCGTTTCGCTACCATTTAATTACTACTTGTTGGAACATAAGGTACTTCACTTACAATTAGTTACATATTTGCAATAATTTACTCAGTCCTAAGTGTGTATAAATTTAAGTAATAATAGGCCATGAGAATTTAAGTTAGACAAGGTGGGTGTTATTTTAGTATACATATAAGTAGAGGAAATCAATTTATAGTTTTAGTTTTTTTGAGTCTGAACCGGCGAGCGTATATTAACAAGAGCAATCTCTTAAACAGCTGTTCAATACAAAAAGTAGGCAATCTCGTTACTTTTGTTATCCAGTAATCATTCGCTACTATATGAAGAATATTCGTTACTTTTCTTTCTAATTTGATACTTTACGTAAAAGACTCTTGAAGCAGCATACTCGTACTTATTAATTAAGCAATATTTTTGTGAAAAAGAGTATTTAATTAAATATTAAAATAAAAGTACAAAATTAGAATTAATGAATTGAATAACAAAACACAAAGCATTTCAGCAGAAAAAAAAATAAAAATTTTCACAGGTAAATTAATGGTTTTTAAGAAATATTTAGATAAGCATGGAGAAAGACAAATTTCTGAACATTTTCAGGAAAAAGTCGATTGCTTCTATCTCTTATAACTAGTTCTGCCGTCGAAAATATTCTTTCAGAAGGAAGAGAAGTTGTAATTGATCCCAACAAATTCATTTTGCTCTAAAGAAATTAAGAGGGAGTAACTCATGCTGAATTCTCTGATAGTTTTGCGGAAAGTGAGAATTTTATTTTATAGAAATTTTATACTCCTTTTGAGGACCCGATATACGAAAGATTCATTATTATAATAATTGAAAAAATTTTGAAGTTATTCAAGAAGATTTTACCATGCGGGTAATGCTTTGTTCTCACAATTTTTGGTTTTAACTCGTTTTCTCAGTCGCACTAGGGCAATGCAGTTAACTTCTTTCATCAAGCAAAAATCGCCTGCATATATTTCTTTGTTTATTCCAAACCAGGAATTTTTTCAATTTTGTGTGATGTTTCCTAAAGTCTAGTATCGAGTTCGAGTAAAATGTGACATTCCCATACAAATTTTAGCGCCGGTAAAGTCACAAACAAAAGTTTTACTGATAATTTTACTAGTGCAGTAGAGAGCTCTAAAGTAAAACTAAAGATTCCCTCTATATAAAATAAAATTATCCACACATTTTACTAGGCATTTTAATGCACAAACCCTAGTTTCGATTACAGGCAAAATAAAGTCTAACGCGTTCTCCAAATATTTCATACTAAAATCGCTAGTAAAATTTTGACGTGTGTTAATTTGGAGAAAACAAACTCTTAAAAATAGAAAATGTCAAAATTTTACCTAATTTAATGCTGTGGATTAAAATGCCTAGTAAAATCAGTGGAGTACTTATAGTGCCATCTATTTTATGAAAAGGAAACCTTCAGTTTTTTTTTTAGTGGTGAACTCCATATTGTACTAGTTAAATCTTCAGTAGCATTTTTGGTTGCGATTATACCAGCTCTAGAATTTGTATGGAAATGTCACATTTTACTAGAATTCGATATTAGGCTTAAAGCATTAAATGACTGTAAAAATTTTGACATTTCCTATTTCTATGGCAAGTTGCATTTTATTTCTTCTTATTATTGATTGATGAGTTAAAATTGTTTATCAAAATCTGAAAATTAATTATTTTGTTTTCTCCAAATTAACATACGTCAAAATTTTACTAGCGATTTTACTATGAAATATTTGGAGACCGCGTTAAATTTTATTTGCCCGAATTCGATAATAGAGATAAATTTGGCACCACCACCGCAGCTTATTGCTCTCTTATCACCGCCACTGTCAGGCCAGTGATGAAGAAGAAAAAAAATAGATTCGGTGTCGTCTTACGTGAACAATTCGGAAAAAAGGGTGATTAATCCTGTTTGGTAATCGTATAGGTACAATACTCAAAGACATGAAATTTCATCGAACACTTTAACCGGGTCCCTACGTAGAACAAATTTTAGTTATTTGATTTCCAGCGTTACATGGTATTCGAATAGGGAATAGAATACCACATTTACTATGAAATGAAAGCTTTGAATCAACTGAATATGAGTACAGTGAGCCAGTGCCAGTACACCCTTATCTGCCAGTGTGTACAAAACAAAAATTGAAAAACCTAAACATTTCCCCTTCAAAAAAAACAAGCATATTTCTCCTTTTCACACACATCCTGAAATGCTAAATGCAATTCTTTCTTTCAAAATTTGGTTTCAGTTGTTTTTTAATTTATCAAATGACGCACTCTGATGGCAAATATTTTTCTATTGAACAGCTGTTCAACAGATTTCTCTTTAAGTATACGCTCGCCGCTCTGGACTTCAGTGCTATCCGAGATCTTTTATGTCTTCTCAGGATAATAGTACATAATAAACAACAATATAATAATAGAACTCCTTATTATTTACACTCACATCCGCGGGTACTTATTTAATAGCTCTTAACCTTCTTAAATTAAAAGAAACTAAATTAAATAATATGTACGAAATCTTCACCTTTTCTATGACATACCTGCAAAGTCACGCATTCTGTGTTCTCTTCTTTAAAATATGCTCGTATTCTATTTATATTAACATCAATAATTTAGTATGCAAGAAGTAAAAATGTGAAATATTTTATTCGCAATAAAGATTATTATCAACATCCACTGAATACGTGCAAAAATTTGTGCAAACGCCCACCTCCCCCTTTAGCCTTGACCGAACTTTTCACTGTTTTGCAAGAATCGGTAAAACTATCACTAATAAAACCGATTATGACGATCTCTTGCTAACACTACGCAGATTATTAGGATATCTTAGTCACCCGGTAGTTATGAGTCTGAACTATTCCGACTGTGGGGCAGAACTTGATTCGACTAGTCATAGACTGGGCTACGGATTTCGGACTGTACATCAATCCACTAAAAACTGATCGATGCCTTTTTGCTAAGAAAATGAACATTCCCAGACTGAACCTCTATTGGCTTCACAACTTCGGAGCTAAAGCAAAGGGTAAAATGCCTAGGCATCATACTAGTTAAAACGATAAACTGGAACCACACCTTGAGGACAAAGCGAGCGAGGAAAAAGCGGGGACTCAAACCTCGGATGATTCTATCGATATACACTTGCGTCATGTGTTCCGTGATAACCAATGGTTCTATGGTGTGGTGGAAAGCAACTGATTTCACCAATCATCATAAGATATTGGGAAAGATTCAGAGACTGTGCCTCCTAACTTTATGTGGCGCTCTCAAGACAACCAGCACTTTGAGGTCATCCTCAACATACAACCCATGCAAATGCGCATCAAGAAGCGGGCATTAATCGCAGCACGGAGACCGCAACTCAATCAGAGCTGGATTCTTACAGGAACAAGAGTTCCACATGAATCCACCTTTGAATTCGTGCAGTCTATCTCACTTGACATCGACAGAGACAGCGACCAGTAGCTATGCTGAAAAGCAACTTTAAATTGAAATTACCATCTAGTGCAGAATGAGAATCACATTCTGTGACCAACCCTATTATCTACAAAGATGGTACCAAATTTGAAGAATACACGGTTGCAGTGTTTATTGAGAGGAGCCTCATGTGAAAGTCAGATACACCTTGAAAGCCATGTCACGATTTTCCAGGCGGAAATCAAGTCCATCCTGGAAGCGAGAAGTTATCTCCTCAACTCAGACAGTGAGAACAAGGAGACTGCCACCTATTCGGACAGCCTAACGAATAAGTCATTGGAATTAAACAAGCCAAATATGAGAACTCTAGTGTCAGTCCTTACTGGGCACTCTTTTCTCAGGGGTCACCTACACATGATCGGAATTATTGATGATGCTATATGCAGGGGATGCGGAGAAGAATTCGAAACGGTGACTCAATATCTTCGTCACTGTCCAGCCCTCTCATGAAAGCGATACAGATTTCTGGGTTCTCACCTCCTGCCGATCTGCATGAAGTCGGCAAGGAGAGTTGGAGCCAATTACTACCTTTGTAAGAGCATCCAGTGGGAACCTAAGAGCAATTGCTCATAAGTCTGAACGATGAACAATGAGCCTAGTTGTGGCTCACGAACAGAATAAATTTTATTCTAAATAATTCCCAAGTAAATATACAATTCCCATGAAATCGGAGGCAACTGCCACTACGAATACCAACAGAATGCATATCCCACAACCCAAATAAAACTTTATCTAAATTTTTCGGACAAATAAGATTCATTCAAACTCAAATTTTCGCAACCAAATGCCTTTCCCCAACAACAAAGAGCACCCCACTTGAGCAGCCATATTTCACAACAATGACCATTATATTTCAACCCAAAAATTTTAACACCCCTCAAAGCTAGTGATTACCTTTCTCCATATCCTCCGATTGACTCTCCATGAATTATTTAAAATATATAACTTTCTATAAAGCGCTGCTCGTCTTTTGCTCCAAATTGCTGATAGCTTTGCTTTAGCTGCGCGTTTGATCCCTCCAGCAAATTTTTTAATAATGAATTATTCATATACTTAGTTTTTTTTAGTTTTTTTTAGTTTGTGACATTATTACAAAAAACTTCTACTTCGGCCTTTCAGTGAAATCGAATGTCAAACTATACTATAAACAAGTGTGTCGGGGGTCGGCTATACTACGTGGTATAGCTTTGACCTCGTATCAATGGCATGATATCAGTACCATATGTGTGTCCCCAGTATGAGTATACTGATACGAGGCTAGTATAAATACGTGGGTTTTTTCCATGGTGTACGGAGCTCTTTAAGCCACTTACAAGTAGTGACAAATTTATCTAGCTTATGACTATTTGTTCAAGTAGGCCTTTTCGGGGATATTTACTAGTTTATGACATGCGCCAAGTTGACACTAAAAATATTTCCGACGATTTCTAGAAAAGAAAAACTTACTAAGTTTTAACAGCTGTCAAATGAAACTATAATGCGATGTGTCACCTGGCATGGTACAAATGTATTACAGACTTAAAGTCTAGTAATTAGATTTTTTCTCGTTTAGTTATGAGTTCAGAAGTCCATCGTATTGCCGCCCCATTAAAACTAGTGCCCGGGGCAAGTGCCTCCGCGTTCCACCACATAGATTCAGCCCTGCCTAAGTTCTTTTTGTGAGTTGACGTATACTTGTTGCATGCAGGAGCCCCGTACATTATAATGGATTAAAATATGAGTTTGAATATCAGGAGTTTATTGTCAACGCTTTATGATGAGCTTCGGTTTATAAATGGATACAAAGTTCGTGTAAGGATTTTTATTTTATGGCTCGTTTGAAAACATGAAGATTAAATTTTAGGGTTTTGTTTATTATAATACCCAAGTATTTAACTTTACTGGACCAGGGGATTGCCTGTCCATTAATTGTATTCTACGACTGAAAAACATTGCTTGGGTTTTGCTGTAGTTCAGTTAAATTTTCCATTTATGGAAATACTGAAATAGGATGTTCAGGATAGATTGTAGCATTGATATGATATCTGCAGACTTTACAGTCAAGGTGAAAATGGTTGTATCATCAGCAAAGATGAAACCATCGCAGTTGTCTATTGCAGGGAGGTCTGCTGTAAATGTGCTGTACAGGATGGGCCCAAGCCCAGCGCTCTGCGGAACCCCTGCTGTGACCCTGCGTACTTTCGTCAACTCAGATCCAATATACACTTTAAAGTATCTGAAATAAGTTGTGTATGAACGGAGTTATATACGGCGGAAATTCATATATTATCATTTTGTATATTAGGTCCTCGTGTCAAACTGGACATTTTCTAATAACTTTCCTAATGAACTAGAAGACTACTGTAAAAAGAGGAAGACAATTCCCTAAATAAGACACGGTTTTTCTTAAAAATAAATGTATATTTCTCTTATTGAAAGGCAAATATAGAATAGTTTACCCAAATCAATGGAACATTCACTGAATTTAGATATTTGGCCAGAAAACCTATAAAATTCCCGAGATGTTAAATATTCTTGGAAATAAGGTGAGAGCATTCAATAAATTAGTAAGAATTCAACATTTTTTATAGAGCACTTACAAATATATTTTCGTTAATATAATTCATACATTGTTTTTGAAAACAAGCCATTTATTGTTTTTCACAACTTTACTTGAGCGTGGCCAGTGCTCCAGCCGTAATTTCCATACTACTAAAATCATATCTGGTAGATATTCAGCTCATGCTTGATGTTTTTTAAAAGTTTAGTCGTGCAGTACTATTACCCATTTCCTACATTTTAGGGAATATTACTATACTGCCGATTCTCTAACCAAAAACAAACACTGTTTCCTTTTAACTTCATTAAAACTGGCGCACTTATGTTGTAAAATTGTCAAATAGTTGTATCAAGATATGATTATAGAAAGGGTCAGAGATTTCAATCACACACAAAACAAAACACATTTATTGGAAGAAAGTTGCAATATAAGATCGTCAAGAACGTGATATAATATATGTGGTTTTTTCAAATAACTCGTTATCTGCAAAAAACTAGTTTTGAGAAAGCGAGGGAAAAGTCGAAAAAAGTAAGAAAAAGTTTTGGGAAATCACCAATTTGTGGAATTTTTTTTTTCCTTTTTCTCACAGGACGTTTTGAAATAAATATTATTAACGTTTTGAAATAAATATTTTTAAAAAAATTTAAAATATAGCGAAAAAGTTTCACATACATGTTTTTAGCTCTCAATTATAACACTTTTTTCGATATACTGTGTGCGAATGAACGACTCAATTGAAGATGAATATTTATTTGAAATCAGTAATCGCTACAGGAGTTCACTTATGCGGTTTATTGAAAAACAAGAAAAATCGCGAAAGCCATGGAATTTTATCAGGCAAAATGACTGGGAATGAAAATGAATGTTGTTAATACTGGTATTGATAAACGCCATCTTTTATTATTGTTGTTAATACATACACAAACAAAAATTGAAAAGAAATCAGACAAAACAATGAAAATTAAAAAAAATCGTAATTTCATTTTAAATTAACAACTTATCTGCACTTGCATTGCTATTTGATCAATTTTTTTAACTTCTCGGTAGCATGTCTAATTGTGCTGTTTCTTGAAAAAATAATTGAAGATTTTTGGGTACTTAAGTGGTTATTATTTTGTTAATAATAGTGTAATTGCTATACTAGAGTACGCAGGATTATAAAATATGAAATTTTATGTCGAATGTTATATTTAGTTTAAAATTGTAAATTTTGCAGATGACGAGTTATTTGAAAAGACCACAGATATATGTACATTCAGCACAGAATAAAGTTAAAGTATAGTATTGGATCGATATGCCCACAAAATATATAGTATATGAGCAAAATGTAATGACATAGTCGAGACCCGAAATAAAGTGTTTGTTAATAATTAACATATAAGTCGATGCCCGATATAAATAATAGTCCCCGACGCCAAGCACAAAAACAGATCGAGACAAGTCAGCTTATAGTTTATATAGCCCTTGCTTGCACATAACACCAATGATAGAGTAGCAGAGGTGCATGATTTGCAAGGAATGTTCGTTGTATCACGTAGAGAAGACATTCCCGTTTAATGGTACTAATAATGATAGAAATGCAAATTGATCTGCTTGATCTGATTGTATTAGTGATATGCATTGTATGCTACATGACGACAAATGTCTTTGTTGGATGCTGTACCTATTTTTGGGAGAATTGTAATTAGATTGAATTTATTTTCAATTTTAGCATGGTATTTTTGTAAAATGTTCCCTTTACAAAAATTGGTTTTAGCACGAATCGAACTGATTCAAACATTTCCTTACATTTTAGGCGAAAAAACCTACCTGCATTTTAGGGATAAAATCATAATCTACGTTTTTCGAGCTGGAGCTGTCTCTTATCTTAGCCAAAAATACCTAAGCTTTGTGGCACAAATTGTTGCCACTCACTTTAGGGAAAAAAGTTTTACAGTGTAGGTTGATAAATAATTTGTTAGGTTGTGCGGGTTTCCTCGGTTACAGGAGAGGAATAGGTTTTGCCATTTTCCTCCTGGGGAGCTTGAGAGAAAAGGTTCTAATGAACGTTAAATATACAATTGCGGATTGTGGCAAATTTTTAACATAACAGCTAGCACTCGTATTTCTTTCGATTTAACACATGTGATCTTTTCTTCTTTAATATTTTTTGCAAGGACTATTATTCACTACTTGTCTTACTTCAGTAATTACTGCGATTGCTAAGTTCATGAGAAATTAAATTGTTCCAATTTGTTTTACTTTGACCTCCCATTACTTTCGAAAAAAGGGGAATGGAGAAGAGATTGCAAATTTTTTGGGAAGCTTAAGAATCACAAGTATTCTCGAAGACGATGCTCTTTGCCTAATAAACAACTGACGTTAGTCCCGTCTTTGGATGGCCAGTGCCAGGTTAATTGTCTAGCATAGTGAATAGTGTAAATAGTGAATAGTTTAATCAAAACGTGTGATGAGGCTATACATTTGATAATACATCTCCAATTTATTTAGAATAATCAACCTACCAAGTATGATAATTTGTAGTGGAATATTTTATAATAAAGACTTAACCCCTCAACAAATTTTCTAATTCAACACAGGTACACAATTTCCAATTCCACTATTAAAGGACAAAGTAAAATGTTCCCATGCACAACCTAACAACGATAATGCTATCAGGCGAAGGATATCACACTCCATTATTTAAAGATAATTGGCTCTCAGATGTGTACCTACTCTACAAAAACTCTTAAACTTATTTTATGGAGCATGCTCAAGATTTGTCTAAAGAACCTTAAAAGGTTTTATGAGTACCAATCAATTCCCAGGTTATCTCTAGTTCAAAGATGAGCGTTGGAAAACAACAATGCCCGCAACCATGGATTTCTTTTGTTATTTAATGATGCATCAAGCTCAAAAGACCCCTGGTAAAAACTAGAGAAAATCGAAAGTAAATTGCTAGAAATGGCAGAAGGAAACTCAGAAAATTGTTTTTAAAGTTTTCATTTCGATTATTATTTGCGAGAATCCATAGCAATTTCATGTCAAGTTCAGAGTTTTTATCCGACCCCACAACCCGTCCATTTACCACCAAATCTTATTCCGAAAAACTCTCACAATTATCGCATCCCTCTGGGCAGCAAAAAATATAAATTAATTAAAATAATTTCTGACTTTTTGGTGGTTGACACATTCCCGTTGGAAAGTTGGCCGAATTAGTTTGACCAGAATTATACCACCACCCGCTATTGCACTGTACTGGAGGGGGAGGACCACCGACACAACGAGGACCAGAACGAACTTCAGTTTTTGGAGCCGACGATGGTTAATTACAGATGCCACAGCGTAATTTATCCTGCACCACCAGAGCTTGTTGTGGGTGTTGCGACAGCATGTTTTTGGCAACTCCGGCCTGCAAATGTTAAATGCCGCTGCTGGCACCGTCGGCATATTCGAGTTTGTCAGAAGTAATCAAATTTATTGGAACTACAAAATTACGAGCATTTTAATTGCTGCCGACCATCTCTGCGGAGATGACAAAATCGTTGTTCGTTTGATTTCTACTCCAGCTGGCTTGGCTGGCGGTAAAAAGTTGTAAATGCGTGGCGATTACTCAAGTTAACAGGGATGTAATGGGATCAGGAAGCTGATTCTCAGTCAGTTACTGGGGAAATTATTGTGGTTTGCAGTTTACAGAAGTTATTTGATGAGTGCTTAAATTTTAATTATGGGGAAGTTAAGTGCATTTGTGGAAAATTTACGGAAGATTATAGTAATGGTACAATGAATGTAGTATTGATTTGTTGGTGAGTTTAACTGGTGAATCCAAACTACTTGCTTGGGTTCCAATTAGCACTAAAAAATGGTCTCTATATGAATACATTGATTGAAAATTTGTGGATTGGAATCAGCGAAGAAAGCAAAGCCTCACTTGTAAATGCAAGCGGAGAAATTTAAGGATCGAGAAAAGTAAAACAGCTGTGCCCCTCCTTTTATGTGAATATTTTTCAAAGTACCTGTTATTTACAAGAAAAGCGAGTGAAAATCTGACTTACATTATCGCAGATTCTGCAATATGGATTGTAGAGAGCCGCCATGCTCTGCATGTATTTCTCCACCAGACTATAACCTCTTTTAGCCTATAACCATGAGTTTTGTAAGTTCGTTGCAGGCTCTACTAACTATCTCGTTTGACTTTGGTTATATCGATACCACATCATTACCTGCATCACAATATTTACGTTTTTCCATGTAAAGATCGCTTTTCATTGACAATGTTCTAGTCTAGTATGTTCCTCTTTTTGGCAAGAACTTTTCCGCATAAGAGTAGTGAAGGGCAGAGCTCTACCTCGCCAATTCGTGGACCATAGTATTCTACAATTGCGTTAAATTCTACCTCCTGGCAGTAAAGCATAAAAATTATCCTATACAACTATAAAGAGCTCCACTTTAAAAATATTTGCGTGGTACGGCAACGATAGAATTTTGTTGGGTTGAGTTGTTCCCAGAAGACACCGGATTCCATCTGGGCAGCAATGTTGTGCAATATTATTTTGCTCTCACTCTCTCCTAGTCAGGTTATTAGCGAAGAATCATTTGTTAAAATATTATGGGGTGGTATAATGAGTGGAGAGGCTAATGCTCCTTTTGTATCAATGAAAGAATGTGTGGCGGAGGTTCTGGCTATTAGCAAAGCAGCAAGGCTACTAGCAACAACTTATGTTGTACCCAGTGATCGAGTTATCAGATTTGTTTTTATAGGCAGCCAAGCTGCAATCAAGGCCCAAGACTCAAGCACCATAGATCGCGCCTTGTGCAACGGTGTTGCTGTGAGCTCGGGAAACTGAGTGCTAACCACAGGGTTATTCTCTGCGGGGTGCCTGGTCACAGTAATATACCTGGAAATTGGACAGCTGATCCTCTGTGGTCATAAAGGGCTCGGCTATGACTAATTTCCAAGCAGAGGAAGCCATAGATCGGGCTCTAGATTTATTGAAGAGGATTCTAGGCGTACAGATGGGGAGAATTGACCACATGTGCGGTTTCAAGACAGCTGTGGCCCGAGATTTGTCCTAGGAGAACTGAATCTCTGCTGAAGAGGAACTGTAATGTTGTGCGTAACCTTATCGCAGTTATTGTGGAGCACTGCCTTTTCGGTTAACATGCAGAACGCATGCAAACTCACTCCATACAATGACTTCTGCAAAAGCGGTATGGATGAGGAAGAGGTTGAGAGCGTTCAACACCTGCTGTGTGAACGCCCTAACCTTGACAATCGTAGGAGGAATGCGCTTGGTATCTACTTCTTCCGTAAATTGGTGGAGCTAGCAAACAAGGAGGGGGGGGGGACCTGGTAAGGTTCATTAACTCTTGTGGCTGGTTTCAGTGCACCCCCTAAATCTGAGGTATGTTTCCCAGGTAGGGTCCCAATAATTTGGTATCACAAACCTCAATCAAACCTAATCTAACCTAGGGTAGCAATATTGCTACATTCATGGGGCATCATTGCCTTGCAGGAATTTGCTTCCTTCACTCTTAAAGCACTGCAGGTCTTCTTGACCCATTGATCTTTAATGTTTTACTTTCAGATACCTTACTGGAGCATAAGAGAGTACCTGCGCATCTAGCTTTGGTATAGTAAAGGTTGGAGCTTTGGTTTTAGTGGCAAACAGAATTGCAGTTTACAGAAGGGACGATATCATAATTCCCACATCATCTGCATACGCAGCTTCAACCTGATTTACCAGAATTTGTTCAGTAGACTTGCCAGCGAGGCTAGTACTCAGTTCGGGCTGAACAATGTTTCTACCCAGTATTGTTAATATCTTCTGACTGAGGCATACCTCCGCGCAATCGATTTATTTTCGCCCGCGCCTAAACTTTCCAGGTTTAATATTCATGATACCACAGACAACTATATCATAAATTGTTGGCCCGCAAAGTATATCAACAAATGAATTTAAGTTAATAAAATGCGTCGCCTTCTTCAAGCCTTTGGCGATTTGAAACTCCAAACTTCCCGGAGGTGGTACCCCTTACCATGACGATTCTGCGAATCCTTAAATGGTGACTTTGTATATACAAAATGTTAAATTCGTGTTAAAATGTCCCAACCACTCTTATGCGGTGCCTCGGTAATCCGCAAGCTCTCCGTTGAGCATATTTAACCTGAGATAATTTATACGTTACTTATAAATACTACCAGAAGTCTTAGGCACTCCCGATTTCTTCTCTTTTTGAGGCCATTCCCTTTAACTCGTACACGAATTTGTCTATTTATATATTTTTTTATTATTTTCGACACTCTCGTAGACCCACTTTTCGTCATCACAGCGAGCTGAAATTTGGCACACAAGTTCATGGCGCGTGACAATTGAATCTATCAAAATTTGAACCGGAAATTTCCATGGAAAACCCGGAAAAACCGGAAAAATCATTCGAAAATTTGGTACAAATTTGATTCGTGATAAATCCATTTCAGGAAAAATGCAGAACTTTCCGATTTTTCCGAGAAATTTTCCGAAATTTTCCAACTTTTCCGGAAAATTTTCCGGTAAAAAAGTTTTCTAAATTAAGCAGGATCAAGTTCCCTATCAACTGGCATTATTACTTTCTCTCCGACAATGGTGAAAACTTGCAGAAAAAATTGAGGAAAATTCATGTAAAACGCTTTTCCGGAGTTTTTCAGACTAAGGAAGCGTTTGAGCGTTTTGCAACCTAAGACAAAGTTGTAGAGCGAAATATGTTGCATAAAGTTGCTTTTGGGGAAAACTCCGTGGAAAACCCGGAAAAGCCGGGAAATCATCGGACAAATTTTCATCGATATGATTAGTGATAAATCTGCTTCAGGAAAAGTGCAGAATTTTCCAATTTTTCTGGAATTTCCGGAATTTTCCGACTTTTCCGAACAATTTTCCAACAAAAAAGTTTTATAAGCTATGCGGAATCATTTTTTCCGTCCTACTGGCATCAATATTTTCTCTTCAACAATCATGAAAACGTGCATGAAAAATCGAGGAAAATTCATGTAAATTTTTAAAAAAAAAATAGATTTTTAAAAAAAATTCATAGTAATAGGAAAAGTCTGTGGAAAGCTTGGAAAATCGGGAAAATTCATGTTATATGGGATCAAGTTGGAATACAGCTAAAAAGCGCTGTTTAAAACATAATTTGATTTTCAGAAAACCGTTGCAGTACATCAACGATTTGATACTCGAAAAATTTTTGTTTTCGGATCGGCACCAAACCCAAACATGACTTAAAAATTGTTTTAAAATATCTCTATGCAGCACGTTATATCAATTTAGTTAACGTGAAAAAGGCAGAAAATAAAATAAGTAAAAACGAGTTTTCAAACAAAACTGAGGCCAAGCCGCCTGAAAAAGTAGAAAATAAAATTTTCTTCACACACAGAGGTGGACTCAGATTTTATTCGCTGACAATCACCGATATATTTCAGTATGATCAATCAGAGGTAATAAGTGATTTGATTCATGAAGAGAAAGAATATTCAAGAGAAATGTCCCAATCAAGAAATTTGAGTCCACCTCTGTGTGTGAAGAAAAGTATGTTTTCTACTTTTTCATTCGGCTTGGCCTCAGTTTTGTTTGAAAACTCGTTTTTTACTTATTTTATTCCTCATAAAATCCTTCAAAATTGTTCTCCTTTTAATCGCAAATATGAACATTTACTGTCATTCCTCAAGATTGGCTGTGCCGAAGAAGAGTAGTTTCACTATCCTTTGCAAGAAATGAAATATAATCTATATGTAAGTAATCCAGATTTCACCAAAGTCCTCTATAAGATTGGACACCATAATATTTAAAAGAATTATAAAGATGCAATACTTTCGTTAATTAGAGAATAACACAGGCGAAACTAACCAATAAGTTCTTTCGAGTACCCGTTTTGCTTATTAGTTTTGGTTCTTCCGTTGAACACAATCGTGGCAGCATGTTAAGGAACGCTTCGGTTAAAACCTCTCCCAGCTTGTCATAAAAGGCATCCTCCTGGCAAGTGTAAGTCTACTCCTTGTGGAACGAACTAATTGGAGAAACTATAGTAACGAACGACTGACTGTAATGAGTATCATCCTTGCTTCTTCATGCTAAAAACATAAATTTTATGACGCATTATGCTAAACTGATAACGTTCCCGGTTTCAAAATGGAAATCATGAAATTTTCGTGGTTTTAATTTGTATGTTCGCTGTGATAAACGAATTTCCGTGTTCTGGTTTTGTAGCAATGATTTATTAACATTTGGAGATAGGTGACTATTAGCCGTCTGATCCCTCATCCGGTTGAAGGCGATATTATTCCTCTCGGGGGAACATTTCCTTTATTTGCCTGATACGAAACTGTTTAAATCCTCGATGAGATAGCGACAGAAGAGCGCCAGTGAAATTTATGTGTTATTTCGTAATAATTCCATTAAATTTAGAAGACAAGCAAATCTATACCCACTTCATTCATGTCTGCTCGTATACCTCACTCCCCTTGAACTGCTCTTTCCAGATAATTAGGCAATTCAATTGTGTGGGGGCAATTTATTATTTGTTTTTTTTACGTCAATGCAGGCTTTGCAAAAATAAAATATATAAAAAAAAGGAGTAAAATGGGTCCGCAGCATGCTAAAGGATTCCGCCCTTATCTAGATCAGGTTTTCCTCAAGATGGAGATTAACACAGCAAGCGATAAGTTACCATGAACAAGTGAAAGCGAGGGACTTTCTTTAATTTATTCGCATGGAACATTCCAAAAAGAATCTCGGCTAAGAGCCATTTTGTTTACAGTTCCATTTAACTGCAATATAAAAGACTGGAATGAGAACTAACTATACCTACCGACTATTCTCTTGGAGGAAAAGGAAAGATTACAATCTGTTCGGGAATCCCAACATAGGCTTTTGTGTCTTCTTCAACTCTCTTTACACTCATTCACCACAACTCTGGGACTCTTCATCACTTTTTCCTTTGCCTACTAGTAGTAGGCTAGTCTCTAAAGCTTTAATTTTTAACCTCCAACCCCGTTCTATATACATACATACATACATACAGCTCTGAAGGTTCCATTCTTCAGATATCCAAGTATAGTCTACTTAATTCTCAAGAAAAGTATGCCAAACTAGAATGCAGGCGACAAAGATTCTTAACGATGAGGATGAAGCTCGTAAATCCTCTCATGACTCCTACTCGTGCTCCTATACATTTTTCCCACCTCTTTGCTGTCAGCTCCCGTTTCTATTTTCCAGAGTTCTATGTACATGTACTATTATTATAGCATCCTGTGATTTTATATAGAAAGGCTCGAGTGAGTGTCAGAGAACTTCCTAAATATAAAGTGAAATATGGATCAGTGCTTGTAGTAGTGGAATTTTGCTTTCTTTTTTTTTATGTCCTGCTGAGCTCCAAATATAAGCTTTGTTAATTGCGCTTTGTTTAACAATAAAAATGACAACAAGGACAATACGATGCTGATTTATGAAAAGCTAAGAATTTCAAAAACCAGTAGGTACAAAACTGAACTCGATTTCTGAAAAGTCTCCGAAATCTGATGAAAGCATCATTCAATCATGCCCGTCCAAGATTTTGATGTATCATTCCAAATAAGGACTTTAGGAGAAATTATTGTCCACTTCAAAAATATTTCGTAATTCTAAGTATTGTGACTTGCAATTATGTCAAGTAGACAACGTCGAATTAATGTCACAACTTTTGACTTAAAAAAGAAAACTCCTTTAGGCTCCTTGGATGAATAATTCTGTGGAAACAAAAATTATTTCTATCTTCTTTTCCCATCATTACTTCAGTGAATAAAGCAGAAAATCTTTGTGACAATTATTTTCGTTGAATAAATCGATTTGAATAACCTTGACTTAGAACCTAGCTCTGCTTAATGTGAATTGTTTTCCCTGGGATGTAATATATATATGTGTGCGTGAGGCGGCTATCATTCTTATTACATTACAGAAAATAAATATGTGCCTTTGCTTGTGAGGACATATACATAACTACGAAGTCAAATGAAGGGGCAATGCATTTATATTTTTACGAAATAAATAAATGCCTGTATTCCAAGTATTGTCGATTGGGGTCCTCCACACGTAAGTCGCACCCCTTACTCAATATTAAAGAAAGGAGATAATGAGCATAATCTGTATGAACAGTGAGTCCTTATTTAACGTCTTTTCGTTTTCCCGTTGCAAATGAAATTAAAGTGCTTTTCAAGCTTTACGTCAGGCTTTAACCGTTTAACATCGAATTTGTGATTCTACGAATACAAACTTACTTAGGGGAGGTCGATTAGTTTCCGGAATGAAGGGTATAATTTTTCCCTTAATTCTAATACATTTCCGAAACCTATCAATTAGCTTATTAATCCCATCGAAAAAAATGTTTTCTCTTTCGCCTGAAATTGGCCACCGAAATCGAAGACTTCACTCTTCCCACAAAACTCTTTTTCTATCTTTGGCATCAGACGGGGACAGGTCTGGACTGTATGGATAGCCATCGGAACTTCGTTCGTGTTTTGTGGATCTGTGTGAATGTAATTATTATAATTAACAGGAATGGAAAAATTGGTATAGGGAGATTAGGATTGAGATTGAATGATGCTTCGTTTGAACATATACAGTGCTGTGAATAATATATATTATTAGGTCTCTCATAAAAACAGGAAATTATTTCAAATAATATACCTTTAAGAAAACTTAGTAGGGATGAAATCATATTCCTTTCCAAAATAAAATTAAAAAAAAATCATAAAAACTCGCTGTAAAATCTGTGAAAAATTATAAACTCTGTATAATGTTTGTTACGTTTTTAGTCAATTTTCCCTTATTTTTTATTACATTTAATAATATACTCGGAACGCTATTAATTTAATACTCTATCCGATATCTCGTTCCAGGCTACTTTTACTTTCCTTCAGTTCTGCAACATTTTTAATGGATGGGATTCTCCTGGTCATAGACTTTCCTCGCTAACATTCCCCACAAATTTTCGATCGGGTCCAGGTCGGAACTTAACGCTGACCATGGTAATAATTGAATTCCATAATCCTGAAACCACATTTTGGTGGAGGCAGCCGAATGTATGGATGCATTATCCAGCTGGAAAATAATATCATTTTCCGCTAGAGTCACAACACGCAGTAGATGTTCCCCTAGGAACTGCTGATAACCGACAGCATTAATTCTACAACTGACAAAGGCTATTTTGCTCCTAGCATTTTTTTTAGCTGCCCAAATCATCAGATCTACCTCCCTGTGCTCTTCTTGTCATGATTCTTCTTTTCCAACGTAAATCATGCCAGTAGTAATTAAATAAATCTGGTAAATCGAGATTGAATTTCTTCTTGTCGCTGAAGATCACATGATCCTTAAAGGTTCCTTTTTGTATGAAATTTTCGGCGAACCTAAGTCTAGCATCGATGTGACGTTTCGTCAATTTGGGTTATTGCAAACATTTTTGATATTTAAACTTTTTGGAGGATGGAGTCGATTTTCTACGTAATCTAGGATCAAACGGCAAGTTCAACCGTCTAACAAATTGCGATGATTAAGCTTCTGTCTTCGATTGTTCTCTTAAAACTGCGCGTTTCACAATAGGCGAATATTTTGAAGGACGTTCAGATGACTTCTTTTTCCCATAATTCTCGATTCCAAGCTTCAAAATTTTTCTTACTACACTCTGCGAACTTTTAATTTCACTCGCGATTTCTCTCTGAATTTTTCCACAGTTCCTTAAATCAATAATTCTATGTTTTTCAACATCACTTAATTTTTTCCCATGCGACAATCCAGACGTCGACAAAATTTTTCAACTCTCAAAAAACACACTTCCACGTCTCAAAGTATTAAAATCCAGCAAACAGCAACTGAGCTCATAATTATTCATAGCTGCACAATGTCTCTTCTGGGATTTTTACCTTGTACTTAGCGTGGTTGAAAGAAAGACTAAGGCAGACAACTGAAAGGGTCTTTTGGAATGCCAAAAATAACATATTCATGCATAAAAATTCATTTCCTACAAATGTTTTGGAAAAATTTTGAAAAATATATTTGAGTCTATAATTATTCATAGGACTGTAAGTTTTGGAAATATTGAAGATGGTAAACTGTTCTCCATCAGCACTGTACTACTGACGGATGATTCACGAAAATTCACGATAGGTTCGAATTGGGGTGATGAAGCCAGATTGAGGTTCATATTGTACAAGTAGAAAAAGTTCTACTCTGAGGAAAATTAAAGCAAATTACCAGGAAGATAAGGACGATTTTTAGATAGAAGTGCAGAATTTCACTATAGTACTTATGTTAAATCGATTTAATTAAATGTAAAGTTGCCATCAAGAAAAAGGAAAAGGATCTAAAGCTTAATTTGTTTTTTAGCTTGGTGGAAGTTTCCTTCCTTAGATTAACATAATGATCCTTATCATTTAATACAAGTTTGAACTGTCGACAATATCCATTTAGTAGGTATAGATACGTACAAAGCAATATATACATATGTGTGTATGTTTGGATTATTTTCTATTTTTTCTTCTTTGCATCTTCGAGAAATTTAGCGATTCTTATCACAAATTAGCCTTAACGGAATAATTCGTTTGGAAATATTTCAAGAAACAAATCTGTTGGATTATACTGAGTTTACATGTATTATTCATTAACTTAAAAAAGAAAAGTACTTAAGTACAAGTACAAGTACCGCATGCATGAAAAGTACTTGTAACTAAGTACTAAGACTATAAAAACTACTTAGTACTTTTTGAAATACTTTTTTAGAATCATTGGCAGTAATTGGCAGTAATATAATGAAGTTTATCGAGTTCAGTTAAATAAACACCTTTTGAAAACTATAATATGTATAGTAAGTAACCAGTGGCTACTATCTATAGTTTTTATAGCTTTTGGCGCTTCAGGTAGGGTAAAACTTTCACCTCTCATTGCTACACTCATAAAAACTATTAGAGGTCCGCCACAGGACCCATTATCGGCTCCAAGAATGCATAACAATTCTAAGGAAACAATTTCCAGTAAATTTCTAAGAAAAAACTCAGGCCTTCCCTACATCAGGTCGAGGCATCGTTGATTTTATATTGGAGCGAGGCATTGCTTGCTCACCCTTTGTTATCTCCAGTGACTTATATAATATGGACTGCTTACTTTTCTATTTCACGTAGACACAATTGTTTGGGTCAAAAAGAGTTCTTACGTCGGTGCCAACATTCAAAAAAATCATTTGCGGGAAGTTGAAAAAGTGAGCACGCAGCTCGGAATGTGATTTTAATATAACATTTAGAATTTCTTCTGCGTATCTAATGAATATATTGTCTTTGGTAAAACAGTTTTTAACATTAATAACCCTAAAAATACTTAATTTAAAATCATGTATTTCGACGAATTCACTTATTTTGTTATTGTTTTTAGTTCTCTCTCAGTTGGTGGTACTTCGTGCTTATACTGAAAGAGTCAGCAATATAGAAGTGAGCCCACTTTCTGCAGTGTATTTCTATGAAAGTAGTTAGTCCAAATTATACATGTCAGGGATTATCTCATCAAGTCGAGGCATTGCCGATTTTATATTCGAACGAGACATTACTGGTTTTTTTCTAGTTGTCCAGTCTTGTTTGTATCTTATTAGTTTGTCTAAGGCTTTGCCTTGACGCATGAGTGCGGCACATGCCTTGACAGTTCTTTGCGTGCTTGAAAACTCAACAAAAAAGGAGTTGCGCTAGAGATTGCGTTTTCTTTTCTACGAAGAGTTAGATATTTGTAGGTACCGAATAGACTCAGAAATACTTAAGTAAAAATCTTGCTACTTAAGTACAAAACTAAGTCTTAAGTACAGATAAATAGAAGCAATTACTTAGATTCAAGTACTTTAAGGAGCACTTAAGTCTCTTTTTACTTAAGTATTGCCCAGCTCTGGTTGGGAACCAAGTTTAATCTGTATAATTAAGTTACTCTGTCAATTTTAATATAGAGGCAATTTCGCAAAGCATTTAACTAAAAGCTCGTCGGCACAAAGCTGCAAAAGCTTCCCCAACAAACAATTTAAGACTTGTCTGATCTATAGAACTTCATTTTTTTACTGAAAAAAGATTATGAATTCCTTGCTCATTTCGACGTCATTTAGACGTAAGTTTTCTACGAAACTAGGACATGTTCATCGAATTTTCGTTTACTATTGACTTATTATTGACCCCTTTCCAGCGACGTCCTTTTTAAGTCAATATTAGATATTTTAAAACCGTCGTGCTTAGTTTCCGTTAAATTTAGACTTTGTTTTGACAGGCACTTTTTTAAGTCGACATTTGACGTATTTCAGGAGTTCAAATAAAGTAAGCGGAATTTGATCACAAAATGACCGACCATGCATCTATTATACAGAAATATATGAAAGAACGTCATTTGATGACTCAAAATAGACCCTAGTTATAACAGCGCTTTGCCGTCTTTTTATCGTCATTTTGTGCTATTGTATAGGCACGTGTTGTCTATTTCATGTCAGTTTTTGACTGCATATGAACACGATACTGTTTTTCGTCATCTTCACGTCATTTCACGATTTTTCATTACTTCGTGGATGGTCGGGCATTCAAAACTTGCATTAATCTTATTCAAGCAGCAGTACGGGCAACAATTTTTTTTGTGAGTGCTTTGATATGCTTCCTAACTTTATCGCAAGATTTCTCTAAAATGGAAACAGACTTGATGGACGGAAAAACAATTGGTAAGATAAAATAAAAATTTCAAAATTATGAAATACACTTTAATTCCCATTTAAACGTGGAAAAACTGCGGCAAATCAGGTGCTAGGGGGTCAGATGCTCCGGTAGAAAATGTATGAAGCAGCTAGAAACTGACGAGGTACTAGAGGAATTCTTCTGGATGGGACTCCAAAAGAAGTTGAAGTTCGCAAACTATGTAAACAATTGGGATGCGATATGAGTCCATCATAGGAAATAGTTCGGAAGCTACTCAGACGGACATCAATGAGCACATTAAAACGTGGCTGAAACATTCCCATGAACAGATTCAAAATAAAATCGCTAAGCAATAAGGTAATTAATAATACAATATATTATAATATAGTAATACCTACAGAAATACAATTTTTTGTATCACTTGAAAACATACGTATTCCCAAATTTATGCACCTATGTATCTATAGGAATCCATTCGAAAATTTGTACAACAATATTATACTATTTGCACCATTATTTTAGTGTACTTTGCATTACAGTGTGCAGCATATGTTGCGAAAGGCATGAGGAAAATGGAATTTTCAGCTTATGTCGATAAAGCATTCCATTTTTGTCAAACTGTCTCGACACATATTAATTCGATAAGTTTTACTTAACTCTGTGTCCTGGAAACTCATATTTGTAGTTGGTACATCGAAAGACGGAAACGCTGAATGGAAAAACTCATTTTTCCAAACCCTGCACCAGCGAATATTTACAATCAAACTTATACTAAAACATTGGAAAAATTCTTATCCTTTAATTTTTCGCAAGAAATTATTGATTTCTTACATGTTTCTAGAGAGAATTTCATTTCAATGTTTCTGTGAACGAAAATTCATCGAAAACATTGAAAAATGCTTTTCTCGATAAACAACGTAAAAAATTAATAATTTCTTCCGAATAATAAAAAAAATAAGAATTTTCCATCCTTTTAGTTTAAGTTCTATTGGAAATATTCATTATTCCAGGGTGAAAAAGTGAGTCTTTTAAACTGTTGCTAATATGACGACTTTATTTTTATCTAAAGACGTGTTTCAGGTAGTACATTGTCGACAGGTCGATGACAAAAAGAATTTCGATTTAACCACATTTTGATTTTGACCACTTTTCAAATTCAGTTCAAAGGACGGTCTATTATATGTACTATTGACCAGTCTTTCCTTGTTGGTTACTGTTTAAATCATAATACAGTGTTGAAAATACATATTAATTCTGCGATTACTTTCCGATTACTATTATGTCATCTACGTAGACTAGACATATTTTACAGGTTAATCCACGTATAACAGATTCAATGCGTCTATTGAATGTGGCTGTAGTATTACTTGATCCAAATGGCATATCTTTGATTTTCCATAAGCCACTTGCAACTAAGAAAGCAGTTTTCTCTCCACTTCCTAGTAACCGCTCTTCGAATCCAGTGTGGAAAACCATTGCGCTCCGAAAAAGGTATCCTACGTGTTATCAATCCTTGGTTACGGATAGCTATCTTTTCTCGTTACATTATTTAGTTCACGATAGTCTGCACAGAATCAGGTGCTGCCATCCTTTTTCCCGAGCAAAACAAGCGGCCATGTCCAAGAGTTGTTAGACTCCTGTATTATGCCTTGTTCCTTCATGGAGCTTATCACATGTGCAACTTCTGGTTGTTTGGCTAATGGCAATCTTCGTCGTATCTGTCGAATGGGCCTAGAATCTTCTGTACCGATCCGATGCTGGACAACATTTGTTTTACCATAGTCATCATCATTCATTGCAAATAATTCCGAAAATTTATTGATCACCTCTTTGGCATCGTTGTATTGCTGTTCACTTAAGGCACTCGACGAAAGATGTTTTTGAACCTGTTGACCTAAACCTGTTACTACTATTATCCAAATTAACAATCTGGCAAACGGGCTGCAGGCTACGGGCCCGCATTACAAAAGGTCCTGCAGACCACAAAAACTGTTTAATACTTTTAATTTTGAATAAACTAAAATAAAAAAATATTCGTTTTAATATTGTGATATGGGTCCACTTATAACCATAAAAGACATCGACACAGTTATGTGGCGCTTTCTAAATTTTGTAGAAACCAATATACAAATCAACCGTCATGGCTTACTTTAGGTTATTGTTTTTATTGCCGTATTCTGCAACTGCATCTACATCTCGGCACTGATTAGAGTTGATAAGTAGTAATCGCTAATATAATCCTGCAATTGCCTAATACCCTAGACACACAGCACGATCTAATGAATGAACAGTTAGTACTACTGTTCATTAAAATGCCGTATGTCACATAGTATACGTCATTATGGCTCGAAAATCATATCATAATGAAGTGCACTAATGAAGTGTTTTCTTCCTTCATTATAGATTTAATGAGGAAAAATATGCTAGATTTGGCATATAATATAAATCCGAAGCTCCGCTGTGCATCTGCCGATTTCAAAAAAGAAGAAGAAATGCAAATCACAAACTTATTCTTTTTAATACAAAGTTTTTCTGATTTGCATATTGTTAAATTGAAAAACAAAATAAATAAAAACAAAGTTTATCGCGTTAATTCGATTCTTATCGCTTCTTTAATGTCATAAGTTTATCAAAACCAGTTTGACAGTACAACTTAATTAAAGAAATGGATGTGTGTCTGCTGTTTATAATGAATCAATATGGACTAATGGGTCATTATTTATTTCTTCATTAAGTGCGCTGTGTGCTCTGGGGCGTTCTTTTTATACCCTGGATGAAATATAAAGGGTATACTAAGTTTGTCATTCCGTTTGTACCACTCAGAAATAATGATGGTACAGCAAAATGGGTAGGACTCGCACGCATAAAATAAAAATTTTATTTTGATATCTCAAGAACGCGTGTACTAACACAGCTGAAATTTTGCACATGGGCTTTTAAAAAAATGCAAATTAAATTGGAAAATGGGAAAAATCGGGTAACTCCTTCGTAGGGTTGCCATACACAAATTTCGTTTTTCACTACCTGAGAACGCGTCAACATAGAGAGCTGCAATTTAGTGCATAGTGTTTCCATAAAAATGGTAAATATTATTTCAAAAATGGACTAAATCGGGCAACCACTTCTTCGTGTTGACATATAAAAATGTAAGAGTTTTACCTATACTATGAAAACAATAACTCCTATACGTTTTTTATTGTACTAAAAACTTCTTCAGAATACGAGATGCTATAAAATTGGTTGTAATCATTTTTTCTGTCCGACGAATTGTTCCAGAAATATATATGAAAAACGACTCCAAAATCAAACTTGCATAGATGTGTGATGTGACCATACGAAATGACATACGAGTATTCATCTAGGGTATCGTAAGAATTAGTCTTAGACCAATTCTAGCTTTTCTACTTGTTTTCTCAAAGAATGTAGACAATAAATTGAATGAAAGCCATCGTCTGACACCTAAAACGGTAAGAGACTAAGTTCGGTGTTACTTTTAAGCTCTTTAAGCACATCAGTTGGCAGTATGTACCAATCCATTTAATTGTAAGATTATAATGGCTTTTAATACTCCACAAGAAAGGGTTAAGGAACACTTATAATTAAATTATAATTAAAGTTGGGATATTTGATGCAAATATATCAGAGGTAAATTTTAATTTTATTTTAAGTGCGGCCTTAATCCTTTCTTACGAGACAATTTAAAACCATTTAATTGAGATTCAGCAATTAAATTGTTTGATGAATTAAATTTTATCCTAAGGAGTTCTCTTGAGGTTACCGATAGTATATTACGGTTTTTTTTTAGTATCTCTGCTAATCAATTCCTTCTCAATGGGAATGCTAAATAATTCTGAGTACTAGAGATTTGTGTCTTATGAAAACAATATTCTCCCAACAGCCCTTCCGGTACGTTGATGATTTTGAAGGACAACGGTCCTCTAAAAGAGAATGGAATTGGATCGCGATCTTTTTGTCATTCCTAGTCAGCTGAAGAAGTTTTGAATAAGTAGAGTAAAAGTAGCAGAAGTAGTTTAGAAGAAAAAAAATAATAAATTAAAAACTGTTTTTAATCAGAAAATTGTGGTTTTTTTGTTCAAAAGCATTCCGTTTTGCGTGGCGCAATCGTAGCTTTGAGTTACGGATTGTGGTTTATGGATTATTTAAGTACAAAAATAGAGGTGTGCACATTTAAGTATTTCTACATAATTGCGATTGTAGACAAAATCCAAGTTGCACCAACGAATTAAAAATCGCACCCAGTAAGTTTTCGTTCCAACTTTTTTTATAATATCACAACTTAGGTCTAAAGCTTGGAGCTTTGACGGCATATTTAGCAACCCACACAACCCGCCGAAACGCATGCTTACATAAATGAAAATCTATATAAACGTTAAAGTGTTATACCTACTCGTTTATTATCTGCCATCTTGTACTGACTTCCCAGAAATCCCGCGAGGAAATAAACTCCTATCAGCAGGCGCGGATCTAGCATTGAAATTAGGGGGGGGGGGGGGGGGGGGGGGGTCATCTTACAAATTAAATCGAGCAAAAAAAAACATCGAACGCCCCGTAAGTCGATTCGCATAGCTACCGAATGCAGTACTTGGAACTAGGAAATCCGCATTAACCGGTGTGGATGATGTGTCATTTTTTAGTATACTTTTCAAACTTTTCTTAGTTTTACACACTGGCATATATAATGTGGACTGCTCGATATGATATGATATGATGATATGATATATCATGCGGGTACAGTTTGTTGTGTCAAAACTAGTTTCATACGTCGGGTGCAACATTGAAAAATCCATTGGCGGAAAGTTGAAAAGTGAAACCTCTCGAATTTCTATTTACCCAAATAATTAATTTAAAACATTTATTTCGACAAACCCACTTATTTAATTATTGTTTACAGCCCTTTCTCAGTTCGCACGTTACATAGAAAAGTGACCCAACTCAAAAAATGCAACTTTTCAGGAGAGAGAAAAATCGAAAAGCTGTACATAGAATTAATTCTAGCTTAGCGTAGTAATTCTTTGCTTAAAATAGTCTGAACTCTTAAATTTGTTAGTAAATTTATTTCTGAAAATTTATATAAAAGAATTTTAAGTTTTTGTTACCGCAGTTGGCGAGGTTAGCTGTTAATCCCGCATGCTCTTAAGTTGTGTCGCTTTTCTTTGTTGCGAAATAAATATTTTTACAAGTTTTTTTTTAAGTGGCACACTCAAAATACGATTTTTAAGAATTAAATTCCGTACTTTGAACTTTGTGGAAAAATGTCATAACTCAAAATAAAGTTTGTAAGAAATAAATGCTGTTTTGTGGAAAAGTGACACAATTTAAAATAATACTGTTAAAATGTCGAAAACATATTTACGTTTGTAATAATGATCGTCACAACTCAAAAAGTGACACTGACACACTGTTCTATGAAGAATATCTCTGTTCTTAAGTAACAGAAAAGTGACACTATCGCTATCTAGCGGCAAAAACAATCAGATAGAAATATGTCAATTTCCGCTGTAATTAACTCAAAAACGACAAATTTTGAGTTGCGTCACATTTCTATGTGACGTGCGAATTAGTAGTTGGTGCTTAGACCGAAATAGAAATGAGACCACTTTCTGCAGTGTATTTCTATGGACGTAGTCGGTCCATATTTTAAATGTCAGTGGATTTACATAAGAACGCTGCAAATATTTTAGAATGTTAGGAGTGTTACATGCCAAAATTACCTAAAAAGGGGCTTATCTCTCTTTAAGGCGAAGAAATTGCCATCAGCAATTGATTCAAATTCGTCAGTTAAAAACAAAAAGTACGTCCCATATGTAGAACGACTTGGAACAAATAAAAGTTCTAAATTTCAACCCAAGTCGTTTCAATAGAAAAAAGCCCCACGACAACTTCAGTAAGATTTGTCGAAAACACGATATGTATGTACATGTATACCTACATACATATCGGGCGCATAAAATTTACTCTGTGAAGATTTAAAAGATCAAGTCTTCACCGAAAAGCTCCTTCCAGCAATTTGTCGCGAGCGGCATACATTGTGGGTGCAACAATGTATGTACGATAGCAAGACGATGGTTTGATATTTATGAAAATATCAAATTTCATTTCAACCATCGTCCGCCGCGGTAGGCTGAACACTAATTGTAAACAGGTAAAGAAAATAGAAGTTGCGATAAGAAAAAAAATAAACGTTTTGTGAAAATAACCATAAGAGGAAGTTTGTAAAAGAATAAGTTTGTGAACAAAGCAAAAGTAAAAAAAAATTATATAAATAAAATAAAAGTGGGCCAGTTATCTTAATCATAGCTTGAATGCTTGATGAATCGGCGTAGAGGTGATTGCCTTCGGCTAAGGTAAGCCCCGAAATATAACAGGAGTTAGGACTAAGTTAAGTTAGGGCTCTGATGTGGTAGTGAGGGAGTCTGTTTCGTGGCTTGGGAAGTGTTTCTCTTGGATCACCCAATGCTGAGGTCCGAAACTCAAATTCCGAGAAAAACCTATACACATACATCACATTCATACAATAGCATTCATTGAAATAAATTTTTATTTTTTTTTGGAATAAAAATTATTTTTTAAGTTGAATTATATAAATAAAAAAAGTACAAAATAAAAAATATATTTTTTTCAAATAACTCAATTAATTCGATATTTTTTCTTCAAATTTTTTTGTTTGACGAAAGTTACTATCTTGTGAAACAGAAAGAGGGAATACTATGCATTGTCACCTTTCCTACTTGCAGCCCCACAAGCCATATATTCCTTGGGCTACCTACAGGTCGCACACTGACTGTCAACGCAGTATCGACGAATTTCATTTGTTTTAGCCGCCACATTAGCACTTGCACTTCAACACTACCCGCGGGAACCGAAATCGTAGTAATATAAAATTTAAAAAAAAACTAAAAGAGGAATAAAAAGGATTCCAAACCAGACTAGCAGAATACTTCTTATTAAAGAATAAAAAATGATGATGTAAGAGGATGCTGACCGAAATGATTTGCAAGTGAGAAAAATGATCTGATCTGGACGTAATAAAGTTTATGTGTGGAATATATAGGAGCTTTCGGTCAAATCTTTTATCTCATTGACACGCACGAGACGAGAGAGAGTAGTGTCGTGAATGATGTATAGTCAAAGAATATGGGGTATTTTTAGCTTAGGTTGATTTTAATGCTGTTTTCGTGACATCATTTTTCTAGTCGCAGTATATCCTTTTGGAGATGGACACAATCTGTCGCGTTATTAATTTTTCTAAAAATCTTGGCATCATCATAAAACAAGAAGGCATGTCTTTGTACCTTGGGGCACTCCAGAAATTTGTTTAATGAGGAGGATTGATGTGATGGCCATTAAATACAACAATATTATCCCTGTTGGTTAAACAAGACCGGAACCAAGATATGCTGTCTGTTTGAAAGCCCATTAGCGCCGTCTTTGAAAGCCAGCATTTGTGATTAATCTTTTTTCTTTGAGAGTAGACGCGATTTTGTCTGTGAATAGAGATAAGTTTGTGATCGTAGATCGCTCTGGTAAAAATCCATGCTGTTCTTGAGAGATGAATGGTTTTATTTGGAATAGGAGCTGATAGTAAACGGCTTTTTCAAAAATAAGTGCAAGAGCGTTAGGGATGGAAGTGATTGAGTTTACCTATAGGTTGCCTTTCTTGAAGTGTATATATCAGACAGAGTGAGAAAGTGAGAGAGAGAGAGAGATAGAGAGATGTGAGAAAACGCTAATGAGAGAGAGAGGTTTATAAAGATAAGTAAAGAACGAAAGAGTGAGAGAGAGAAGGGGAAGAAGAGAGAGTGTGATAAAGGTTGGAACTATTTATTTCTATATTGAGAAAGAGAGTGAGAGTGAGAGAGAGATGGTTATAAAGATAAGCAAAGAACGAAAGAGAGAGGGGAGAAGGAGAAGAACAGAGAGTGTGAAAAAGGTTGGAACTATTTATTTTTATATTGAGAAAAAATCTTATACCAATCTGACTTTTACTTTTATAAGAGAGTAAGATTTAAATATGTTCAAATATTCAAATATTGAGAACAACACTAACACACTTAAAGAGCCTCCATTTATTCAATTGGCTTGCTTTTATACACCACCTGGATATCGTTAGCATACCTGTTGTAATAAATAGATATATGATCTCCAAGTCGGGTCATGGTCGCCATGTAATAGAATGACACGTCGCCGAGTATGCAATGGGTTTTCATTAACCCATTGCCGCAAATGACGGCAAATTGCGGCTATAGTCGTCTTGCATAATTTCATCAATAAAAGAAAAAACATTTTTAGTGCGGACTGTAGTAATGCATTTATTTTGTTATTTCTTCAGTAGTACGTTGAACAAAAAATTACTTAAAATTGTAGATAAATTGTAAGTTGATTTTGTGTATGATTTTTCTTATCTTCAACAAGTCAAAATATGTTCGCTTTAATAATCAAATGATGGCTATAGCCGCTTGCATTTCTGGCCACGATTTTAAACTTAAAAGTGTGCGGCAATGGGTTAAGTTAAATGTTACGCTCTGCCGCCTTGTCGTATTTACTGATTTGGTGGTGAACGGAGTCAGCCATTAGGCAGTGCTCCTAAGGAGGTAGCTATTAAGCAGATCTTTTTAAGAGGAGCTGAGAAAGCAGATCCCCTTTTCAGGTGTAGCTAGAACTAGCAGATACCAATGAAAAGGGTGTACAGCTAAGACTATAGCTGTCACTAAAATGAAAGTCCCGAACTGTGATAAGACTAATGAATGACAAAACTAAATTTGTTATGCACTTGCACCGTGATTTGAGGGATGTAAAATAAAATTCCTTGTTTGCACTTATGTGCTTAACATTTGTTTTGATGTGATGCAACTAGCATCGCCTGTATTAAGCATGTTGAAAAACATGTAAACAAATGCAGTCACCTACTGTTCGAGCGTGTCGTGCATTTGAGTGAACGTTTCTCCTTATGATGCATTAGCATTATTGTGTCACATTTATTATGATATTTAATTGAGAATTGATTTCGAGTCAATTGATTATTGCAAGAATGCAGAATGTGCATTATTCCGTCTTTATTTGGTTTGTTTATCGTTTGTATTTTTAATACTTATCACAATTGTGTAACTGCAACTCATGCCAAACTTTTCTTGTATATATAACTGAGAAAGAAAACATTTTTTTTACTTTTTAGTGCAATTTATTTATGAAAGTTATTTATTTTACAATATTTTTTAATATATTTTTTGAAGCATATATTTAGGTTTACCTTATAACTGAAATAACATCATTTGTGTGTACGTAGCCAATTAATACAGGCCTAGATATTATCGGATTTACATTTCCGACATAGATGCTAAGAATATTCACAAATAAGGGAAAACCATTTCTATAGAGAACCAACAACATGCAGTGAGTTGATAATAATAGGAGTAATTTTTTTTTGGTTCTGTTTTCATTTACTCCTCCAAAATCATCTAAAATGCAAATAGGATTTTAACTTCAAAATTGCAATTGTTGACCTTTCCTAAAAGGTCCCTTTATATATGGGCACTCTTGTCCAGAAATATTTAAACACTTGAAGTAGGTTAACCTAAAATTTGCGTTTTATTATAGCCAAAAATAGAAGAATGTTAACGACGTTGATATATGGAAACTTCGACGAAGATAAATAATAAAAATCTACTTAGGAGTCAAAGTTTTCTAGCAACCTTATTAAAGTTAAGTTAAGTTTTTTAAACTTTATCCGCATAAATTTTCCACTAGAATGAAAAGGAGAAATCCCATTATTACCACGGCTTTCTGCATGAGCACTTAATTTTTCCATTCCGCTAACAAAAATTTGATTTCCTCATTTACTCCAAAATCAAAGTTATTAAATGTTTAATAAAAGTCTTCTAATAATTTGACAACAGCTTTTCTTGAGTGTACGCACCAAAATTTCAGTAGTATAAAATCAAAGAAAATGTTTTCATATTCTATTAATTAATTTAATTATTATTAAAATGCCAGCGGCAAAATATTTGGTATCCTATGAAATAACTAAATGAATTCCTTGCATTCGGATGAGGGTAACATTTTGTTTCAACGACTTTCAACGAAGTGGACCAGAAAGTTTAATTTAAAGCGGAATCAATTCGAATAGCATTAAAGTCTTATAAGAAACCGGAAATGGCAAATGGTAGCTCGTAAATTTCATAGTCATTCGAATGCCATTTCAGGGTGAATTTATGACTACTCAAAGTCTTATTCGGGAAGAAAATGGGTCGCAGTATGGCGATAAAGGACCCAAATTCTACAAGGCAACGTTATATCTAAATCAAAGGCCCGCACCACATAAAGAAACGGAGCCCTCGAATAAATTCAGAATCAAGTGATGAATCGTTCTCCTTCATTTTTAATAAAATTCCCATTTTTAGTTTTATCTCGTTGTGTAAGATTGAGACGACGAAAGGCAATAATTCACCATCAATGGAGGTCTTTAAGGGCCTGTATATATGTATATAATGTAGGTACACGAGAGATGACCTGCCTTCTAGCGAATTTTGTTGTTGTACAAGTAAAAGGCTTTTCTACTATATATCGTTTGGTTTAGGTCGTTTGGATGGTTGTAGCCAACAGGAAACGGATCCTTTGCAAGATGCATCAAATCAGTCCATTGAAGTAGAAGTAAGTTATGCAATTTACTAAGTTTTTCAGGCCCTTTCGAACGCTTTTCTAAACTTTGTATACTTCGATTTTATTGCAAAATATATTTGCTTCTTGCTTTTCAAGGAAAATTGGTCTTTCGGGATTGTTTCTTCTCGACTTTGTGAGTACTGCCAAATTTTTAATGGCTTCTCAGAAAGTTTTAATCTAATCGGATTGTTTTTAGATTTTTTGATTTTTCATTTATTTCTC
Source organism: Dioctria linearis (assembly GCA_963930735.1). Lineage (NCBI taxonomy): Eukaryota > Metazoa > Arthropoda > Insecta > Diptera > Asilidae > Dioctria > Dioctria linearis. The sequence continues at coordinate 73,987,616 of OZ005742.1, read as the reverse complement.
TTTACTCCCTATGTAATCTTCGGAATCATAGTAGGTACATTGTAGCTCTGTTTTAAAAAATAATCTGTTAAATATTATTAGTTTTTCACGAACTTAGAAATGTATACGTATAGAGCCAGATAAGAAGTTTAATAATTTCCTGACGAATTTTGAAACTTTTCAAGTTAACAATAAATTTTGTTCACAATGATATGGCTCATCTGTTTAACTTCGCCTTCAGTGGGTCCGTCTAGGCGTATTCTAAAATAGGAGGATATGGCTAGTTGTCTTTCGTTTATAAGTTGGTAAATAATGTACCAACAAATTGAGTAAGTATTTTGAGATATGTGTAAAGCATGAAATTATGGAAATTCTACCGAACTCTATATTTACGAAGCTTTCAATAAGATACAAGAATGAAAGCTTACAAATTCGCTGCATTACGTATGACAAAAGACCATCAAAAGAAGTCGGACTGCCCCCTTGTTTCATCAGCATACGATGTGGCTTAGTTCGTTTGAAAAAAAAAATATTTCAAATAGAATTCACGAGCTCTCTGTATTACACTCTACTGTCTATTTTTATCAAATTCCCAATCACAAATCAACTTTTCTTTAATTATTGGTATCGCAATCTAAGACATGACTTTATTTATGCCCTTATCTATAGAACTATATAGTGATTGCGAAATGAAGTTTAACTTAGTACTTTGTTGTATTGTAGAGGCGCAACTATTACAGACGTAACCAAAGGGTGAGCCCAAAGCCAAAACCCTCGATAATACTTCACAAGGCTTGAAACAGACTCATCGTAGTCATGTGGTTCAAATACTTTTTTCTAAATAATTTTGTTAAGAAAGGTATAAAAGTTTTATTTCGGTTCGGAAGATGAGAAAGCAAGCTTAAAATTATTCGAGCACCATTTTTCTGATTGAATAGTAGTTTAGGGCGGGGGAGCTATTCAAATCAAACTTTTGACAGTTTTACATAAGAACACTGCAAATATTTTAGAATGTTAAGACTTGGTTGGGGCTATAATGTGGTAGTGAGGGAGTCTGTTTCATGGCTTATGAAGTATTCTCGAGGGTGTTGTAAGCCTGCAATACATCGTTGCAATCCCAAGTAACAATTTAAATGCTATTTAGTTTTACTCAGGTTTTATAATTACTTTATTAAAGTTTTGAAGTTGCTAAATAGTTTTATGGTGATTATAAGTCATGCCAATTGGTCTTCTAGAAAAAGTGATTTTATAGTGATGTTTTAAAAATCTCCTGGAGAGTAGTAATAAAGTTATTTAGCATTTAAGTCCATTTGTAGTTATAGAAGTTTTATGGCTGTCATAAATTCAACTATGATACAACCATTAAGCACCAAAATAAGAATTAAATACTACTTGATTTTATTAAGGTTTTATAGCATACCCAAGACTATTGTATTAAGCTTTGATAAAACTTAAAAATAAGACTTATGAAGGTTAAATTAGGAAGCACGGACGGCTAAATTAAGTCAAATTTAAGGGACAATTTAGTCTAGAGAGCTACTGGGCTATGTAGGAATCTATCATAAAATTATTATACACAGAGGTTTTAAGAATGCATTTCAAAAGTCTTTCACAAAACCATTTTAAGATTAAGAGACTTAGTCAAATGCCGTATAAACCTAGTACGTCTTTCCAAGTGTTTTCGTCATGTGACATGCAAGAATATTGTATTCCACTCTAGGTCTGATATAAGATTTGTAGCGCTAGATTTGACGGGGCGAAATATTTCTTACACCTTTTAAGAAATCCAAGATATTTCTATGCTATGGCAACAGAAAAGGTATTATCTGTCTACCTTAATTCAGTGGAAATATTAATCCCAAAAATGCTTTGTGACGATGAATCAGAAATTAATGCTCCATTAAAATAACCGGAAATGGTTAAGTGATGATCTTGCTTTAAAGAGATGAGACAGCTTTGGGATGATAGATCATAAATTAGGTTATAAATGGTTAGACGTCAAGAAGAAATCGACAAGTCGAAATAAGTTTCATCGCGGATACATATAAAACTAAATAGATTTATTCAAGAGCAAGTAACATTATTTTAGTCTCAATAAGCTTAGAACGGTTTTAACTGAGATCAAATAGATTTGAAAAAGAGCGAACAGTTTTATTATCAACAAAATTAAAGTCAAACAAATTTATTTTGCCTTTATAAATGAAAAATTTAAAAATACTCCGAATTGTATGAATTCAAATTAGTAAAAAATGCTTCGTACGAACAATGCATATAGGTACTACTATTAACCTTGTAAATAGTATAAAAGCATTGTAAAGGTCAGAAGCAATATTTATGTTCGATTGCAAATACAAACATACAAGTGTCATAACTACGCTAAGTTATACAAAACTATATCGTTTTATTTAATAGCAAATGGCATTATATCAGTCTAGGAGCACTCAGAAAGGTTTTACTTAAAACCAAATGGATTTACAATAGAATGAATTGCAAATTGCAAATAGGCTTTAATGCGAAATCGCCATTTTATTCTTAAAATGCATTATTTTTAAATTAATTATTTTCAGGAATTTAAGCCATTTCAGAACTAGGGGATATCATTTTCAAACTTTTTTCAATTCCGAACGAATACTTAAAATAATATCAAAATTAAATATAGTGTGAATCACCGTAAGATTTGCTACATTAAACTGCAAAAACTGCACTTAAGAGGAGTCAGTACTCAGAAAAAGTTTCAATTTAGATACCAGCGAGCCTGTAGGTAATAAAATTTACTATACGTAGGTTTGTGTCCTAAAGTGAGAAAATCCATATAAAATTAGTCTAGACCTAGACCACAGAGCAATTAGAGACATCTTCCGCAAAAGACAGAAACCCAACATCCGACAAAACCATACAATTTAAGATGAAAAATGAAAATTTGCAGTTCACATAAATTGAAAATTTTTAACGAGAATTAACTCTCCTAAATTTTTTTTGCACTTAATTGTTAAATATGCTATTTTGCTTTGTATTTCAAAAACTTTCAACGAAATATTGCAATTTCTAGTCGGTGAAATGTCGGGAGAAAAAACAAGTACTATTAGATTCAAATAATTATAAAAAGCGCTATTAAAAATTAAAAAAACTCGACGTTATTTGCTAGATCTAGGATTTATCTTTCTAAAGCAGTCACAATTTGAAGAAATAAGAATACCTACCGACAGGAATTTGATTTAAAAGACTTCAATTTTTACCACTTTTACAAGTTTCCGACCTAATATCTCCATTCTAATACACTTTTTTTAATTTTTGCCGACGTTATTTACTAGCCCTCTTAGTTATCTTTAATTTAAGATATAAATCATTATTGTGCTACAAATAGTTTGCCAGAAATTTGCATTGAAAAATGTATGAAACTTGCAAATATTGGTACTGACTCCTCTTAAAATAAAATTTAATTACATTTCAACATATTAAATTGTTATAAAGTGGAACATATAAATCTATTTGGGTCTATTATTATTATTATGGATATAAAGATCACTTTTATTTTGAAGTTTCAAGTCTAAAAGGTTTGCTGAAATAGTATTTCCAATGCCTTTTTATCATAAAAAAGTATTGAGGAGTAGTTTTTTGATGGTTTTGATAAAGTTATTCGGATCGGTTGATGAATTCAAATTACGCTTTTAGTTTTATGAAAGGTTTTATAGAGGACTGAAAATCATCGCAAAAAGTAATCCAGATAAGACCATAAGCAAAAATAATATAACATAAAGATATCGCATGACCATGCTTGGGTTGTACCCAGAAAATTGCTTTCTGGGATTTGTTAGCAAAACCCGTGTGACCCCTTCTCAGCCACTAACAACGCCACTGCACATCTCGCTCTCGGTTTTCTATTTCTCTGAGAATATTACTTTATTCTCTTTACAATAGCTTGAAATAAGAAAAAATGCATTACTGGTATTGTTTCGCCGAAAATACCAACAGAATAAAAGGCCTTAACGGGCCGGCTACAGCCATGCATTGTTTACGTCAGATATGATTTTCGTGGGTGATATAATATGAATGAAGTATAGGTGAAAGAAGTAGTATACACATGTATTTATTTATACTTCAAACGAACATTATTCGTACAAAAGAAATTAGAATTATTGGATTAGGTAGACAATATGCATAATCAAGATTTGAATAAGACCTTGAATGGTCGCTCGGGTATGGAACATCGGGTCACAAAAGTAATTGTATGGCATTAGATTTAATCTTGCGATTGAGGATCAAAAAATTTATAGCAGAATTCATGACTAATTATGACTGTCCTTGCAAATAGAACGTATCAGGGCAAAATTATTAATTATTTTTAATTTTTATTTTTACAATCGAGGTAATTACGAGTATTTTTGATTTAAATTTTTTTTTGTCAGAAATAAAAATCATTTGCCGATTTATATTTTCTTGATTAGGGATAATAATTATTTTTGATTTTGATTTTTTTTTGGTCCAAAATAAAATAATTAATTATCTTCGACTATGAATACAATATATTAAAAAAAAAATTAAAAAAAATATGTTTCATAAATAATTAATTTGCACTAAAAAGTAAACCATTAATTTTTTTTTCAGTGATATAAAGAAGAAAAGTTTCATTGGAAAATAAGAAATTACAACCCAGATTAAGTTTTAAAAGTTTGGGCATGAGTTGCAGTTAGGCAATTGTGATTATAGTTATGGATGACCAAGCCTTTACGATTTAATCTGAGTTCTAGCATTTCTTATTTTGCAAAGAAATTTTTCCTGTTTATATCACTGAGAAACAAAAACTATTGTTATTTTTTTTTCATATATATTTTATTTTCTACTTTATAGTCATTACATTTTCGCTAAAAACTCATAACAGTACATAATCTATGTGACAAATGCATATTAATTTGCATCTAAGTTCTCTTGCGAACGATGTAGGGTCATTTTCTTTTCCTTGTGGTAAGTAATTTAGAAGATTATCGCACTTTCATGTAAGTACTTCCATGTCAAAAAAAGTATACATGAAAAATCTGGAAAAAACTTTTTTCACATCAAAAACCATATAAATTAATAATTAGTTTCGATTTAAATAATAAAAATCCAAAGAAATAATTTTAGAATGATTTTTATTTTAAAAATTAAATCTTCTTAATAATTTTCCAGAATGAACCATGATAATAATAATAAGTTAACCACTTGACCGATGGCGCTTGAAGCTAAAATTAGTTGGACAAAATTGGTACTTTTTGATTTTTTGATTTTATAAGTTTTTGTACAATGCTTTCGAAGTAATACTAATACATAAAAATCCAACGCTTTCATTCGGTAAGAAAAGCAGAGATTTTCTTCATTAAACCAATTAGGAAATTGTTCATGATCTTTTGTTACAAGTATACATTGTTCAACAATATTTTCTTTTATATTTCTCATTTACTTCTTCGAACTGAATAACTTATCAAATACTGCAATATGTAGTTTACACACTTCAAAGAAAGTATCAGATGGAGCATACAAACTCCCGAAATCCGAATTACACGCATAATATTAAAAGTTACTTTGATTTTTGCATGTCCCTCCGTCCGTCCGTCCGTGCGCACGATAACTGATTTTTGCATGTCCGTCCGTCCGTCCGTGCGCACGATAACTCGAGGACTCGTACACTTAGAGAGCTGAAATTTTGTACACGGACTTTAAAAAAAAAAGTAAAATTAAGTTCGAAAATGAGACAAATCGGGCATCTCCTTCGTGGGGTTGCCATACAAAAATTTCGTTTTCCGTTATATATTTGAACACTGCCTGAGAACGAGTCGCCGTAAAAAGCTGAAATTTGGTACGTGGTGTTTTCATTATACTAGCAAATAAAATTTCAAAAATGGACTAAATCGGGCAACCCATTCTTGGTGTTGCCATATAAAAAATTAGGTTTTTTATGTATACTGTGAAAACGATCAGTCCAAGACATTTTTATTGTAGTAAAAACTTCTTCAGAATATGAAATCCTATAAAATTGGTTATAATCATTTTTTCTGTCCAACGAACCGTTCTAGAAATATATGCGAAAAACCACTGCAAAAATCAAAATTGCTCAAATGGGTACCCATACGAAATTTCATACTGGCATTCATCTAGGGTATCATAAGAATTGGTCTTAGACCAATTCTAGCTTTTTCACTTGTTTAAACTATAATTTTCAGTATTGTTTGAAGATAAGTTCAACTCCAACATTTTGTCGTCATCCTCTTGACAATTGCTAAATTTATTAAAATTAAACAAATTCACAGAATCAATTTTAGCAAATAAAAAGTTTAATTCATCCTGACGGATTTCTGTTATTTCCTCCTTTTGATCGAATTGCGCAAACAGATTCTCTATGCAATCTTGATTGAGACGAGATGTTAAAAGAAAAAAATTACCAGTTGAAGAGCTTTCACCAAATATATCATCCGCTAACATTAATGTTGCAGTCAAAGTTTGTTGCAAACCTTTTAGCCAGTATACACGGTCATCGATTCCTTTTTTAATTTTAATTTACCAATATAGCTCAAATTTTCCTGTATAAACTGGTAAACTTTATTATTTTTTTTTACAGAAGATTTTAAAGGATTTTTATGATATAAACATTTACTATTCAAACAATCAAAAAGATCGTTTATATTTTATGCAAATTTTGCAGTAGAAAGAGCAATCTCGATGGAATTCCTTTGAATTTTTTTTGTCTCAATAGCAGTGAAAATAGCAGCTGCACCACTCCGACTGAATACTTGTACAGCGAAATTTACACACATTTTTTCGAATGTGTTGGAACTGATGTGCTTTGCCGTGAGCTTTGTCCACATTTTAGTAACATTGTTCTTTTCTATATCAAATAACTCCCGAATTACTTGAAAACTTACAGTGCCATCTGGAGTTATAAAATCTGAAACCAAAAGAGAATTCCGCAGAGATTTCATTAAATGAGGAACGTCATAAATAAAATAAATCCTCTGCTTGTTCCATATGAAATAAGGTTTGTCATGAGCAACTCCAAACTTAGATGCACACTTCCTGTTATTGGGACCTTGATCGCAAGTTATTGCTTTGACATTAAGACCCAAGTTCGAAGCAATTATCAAGTTTTCTTCTATAATTCTCTTTAAAATTTCACCTTTTATAGAATTTTCAGACACAAAATAATTCAGGACACTTTTCCAATGTGTAAAGAGACCTCTTATCATAAACGTACAAACTTGCTTCCCAATTACAGATGAACGCTTGAAGCCTAAATCTTCAATTAAATCCACAGTTGAATTAAACTTCAATTCTCTCCGAATAGTTACCTCATCGAATATCATAACTACATCCTTTGATTGGGCGTCCATTCCCTTAATATTTTTTTTTAATTCACTAAGTATATTATTTTGGAAACCTGGCTGCAAGTTTTTAATAGGAGCCCAACAATACAAACAAGATATATGGGGCATATTAAACTTAAATCCATCGCGTAAAAATGTATATGTTGATTGAGACCTGAAGAATATATTTTGAGCCAACATTTTTTCATTCACACCTCATTTTCTTGCGTTATTAGGTTTTATTAACATAGTACACATAGTTTTCGCATATTCACTGACCTCTAAATCGTTTATTTTATTCGTAACAGATTGCGTAATAGATTTTTCACCAACAGTAGTCTTTTCGGACCGTTTTTTCAGCTTTGACACTAACTGCGAGTTAATTTTTCTTAACAAAACAATTTCCTTTCTTTGCTTCAAAACTTGCTGATTCAATTTTGAATTTCTGTTGCTATAAAATGAACAGTTTTTGAAATTTTTTAAGCAAGCACGAACTCTCATATTCTAAAATCGATGATCTCCTTTTGACTTTGGGTTGAATTTTCATGCCATCCAAATCAGATAATTTTAATTCATTTACGCTGTGCTCTCTACTAGATGAACTTTTTTATCGAAATTCGAGCTCTTTAAAAATAATGTCGAGCAGCCATCCGCTTTAAAAATTTCTTTCCAAGGCAATCTTTTGTAAAATGTTTTTCGCATATGTATAATTTCTTGTTCTTTAAATCCTCACAGTTAAGATTACATCTTTCAACCCAAATATTAAAATTTAAGGGATCAGAAGGATATTTGAAAATTTTTAAGTTTTCAGTCTCTCTCCTCGAATTTCTGCAATGATCCAAACTGCATTTGATCCCCATTTTTCTTTCATCATTTCCCATATTCGTATGACTAAAATCCGCGGGAAATTTACTGTTATAAATAAAAACAAACCTTTTTTAAAAAATTAAATCTTCGGAGAATTTAAAGTAACCACATCACATTAACTTTGCCCCTCGAAACTTTGAATCATTTTCGTTGTGGCGTGGAACCAAAGTTAACTTAATAATCTCACCGGTTTTTGCTAAAATATCGTCAGAGATATCCAATGTTTTTTTATCATAACCAATGTTTGTTAGTGTAATTCCTATGCTGTTTGAACAGCACGTGCTTCTGTTTACATTCGTTTTGCTCTGAAGAGTTTAGGTGGGAGATACTCATGCTGGATTCTCTGATATTTTCGGGAAAAATGAGAATTTCATTTGAGAGGAATTTTACATCTCCTTTTAGCATCTGGGCCAAAGCGAAATTTATCTTTTTCTTAAAAATGGGAGGTAGTGTGACCTGATGTACATTATTATGAATAGGTTGAAAGGATTTTGAAGGTTTTCAATAAGATTTTATCATTCGGGTAATCCTACGTTCTCTCAATTTTTGTTTTTATATCTCGTTGTCTCAGTTACACTACATTAATGCAAAGCTAAGTTCTTTTCCTCCATTCGTCTAAAAGACGAAATTATACATACACATACTAATCAACACACCACATATGCAATTATGGCTCCTGTACCTACACACCGCTGGATGCTAAACTTGTTATGCATTATTGGAAGCCAATAACAGCACACATGCATCTGAAAATAACTCCAGACTGAATAAAAATTCTGCCGAAAAATTTTCAGTAAATTTCTAAGAAAACACGAATGCTTATTGGGCCATCCCACATGAGTATTCTTGATGAAGTATGCAAACCAGTTTTTTTATGGAAGAGGTGAAAAGACCCTTTGCGTCTTTTCACATCTTCCCTAAAAAACCAGTTTGTACTCGTGTAGGATGGCCCATTACTAAAAATTGTTATTGGCCCAAGTGAGTTATCGTTAAGAAAAAATTGCGGGTTTCCCTACATTGGAGCGAAGAATTTGCTGATTTGCTACTGCATCAAGACGTTGAGGCATCGTTGATCTTATATTCTAGTGACGCTTTACTGGTTGTTCTACTTCCCTTTAGATGGGCGTTTTTGCATTACCACTAAAATGGCAGCAACACTAAATTTTAATGATAGTTTAAATTCAGTTTTCACTATCACTAAATTAATAGTGGTAGTGCAGAGTCTATTGCATTATCACTAAACGATTAGTGGTAGTGTAAATACTTTTCACTATCAATGAGTGATTATGAATTCGAGCATTGGTAGTGCAAACATCTTTCACTAGCACAGTAGCACTGAACGATAATTTGATAGTATGCATATGCAGCTCTACGCATAGCTCGTACGATCAAAATTAGTGTTAACAGTTAACACGTTGAGCCCGGCGCCGAAATTGCTGTCCTTTCGGTTCAGCCCGCAGCGAACGAATAATGCATAAAAACTCTAAAAAAAGAACAAATTTCCTGTAAATTTCTATGAAAAAATTGAGGGCTTCCCTACATCAGGTCGAGGCATCGTTGACATTATTTTGGATTGAGGTATTGCTGTCTACCACGAATATGCTTAAAATTTTTAAAGAAAAAATTTGCAGAAAATTTCTATGTCCTGGGCTCAACGTATTAACATTAACACTAATTTTAGTCGTACGAGCTACGCGTAGCGCTGCATATGCGTACCATTAAATCGTCGTGCTACTCAAAGTTGTTTTCACTACCAGAGCACGAATTCATTATCATTCATTGATGTGAAAAGTATTTACACTACCACTAATCGTTTAGTGATAATGCAATAGACTCTGCACTACCACTATTCGTTTAGTGATAGTGAAAAAAAAAATGTGCACTACCACTAATCATTTAGTGATAGGGCAACCTGGATTTTAACTATCACAGTGGCCTCTAGTGCTATTGAAATAATTAATGCACTGCAAATTTGATGCACTACGTCCACCATGACTCTTTAGGGGAGAGGAGTACGGGGCTGATCTAGCAGTCGTTCGAAAGGTCATGAAGTTCTGCATACAGCGAGCTCTGTAAGTGGTCGTATACTCTGTACTATTTAAAATACAGGGTATTTTGTGAAAGACTACCGAATTTTCGTAATCAACCTTTAACTCCGAAACGGTTGAGATACCGCTCCCCCTTGCCAAACATTTTTTTGTTTGACTAGGTGAATTTTATCACCTTCTCTCCACCATGGACGAAACACCCTGTATAAATGGTATACTATATGTATACATTTTTATGGAAGAAACTTACAAAAAAAAAGTCTTCTTAGTCTTCTTCAAATTTATATTTTCACATTTTTGTAGTAGGATCAAACGTTGAGGAATTATTTTGAAAAAAAAACAATTTTTGGAACCTTTAATCCAAGATAGCGGCCAACGCGGACTTCCCTCAAGGGTCTAAACTTGGATTTTTCATCGGAACTGAATAACATAGAAAAATCAGAACTATCCCACCTTTTGTAGGGCAAAAACCCCTACTGACTGTACTATGAGCAGATCAGAAATTTGTCGTGTTTATGTTTCAGTGAATTATAAAGGGTGAGCAATGAAAATTACATTAAGGATTAAATGAGAGGCTACATTTATAGGAGACTGAATTAGATAGGTAGGTACCTATAAGCTTAGGTTAATAAATTATATTCAGATATTCATAATGATTGAGATATAATTTCATTTGCGAATCACTAAAGTTATCCTTACCACAGTAGATTAATAGGTACTCACTTTGGGTACATTTAAATTTATCACATTTTATGCAAAAAGAAAGGTAAATTGAATTCGAAGTGATACCACTAATGTGATGCAATATTCTATCAACATTTGCTCCCGCTCAAGGTTGCGCTTTCATATCTCATTTGAATTCAATAGCAAAATTTATGTTGTGATATTTTTGCGATTCGCATTGGCTTCGGAATGCTCACTGGGTAGTTTGGCTACGCTCGCTCTTACGGCTTATACCTTGAACTCCTTGTCTATACTTCAGTTGCAAAACTTTTAACGATTGCGTAAGAAAAACTACTCAAAATGGGACAAGTGGAGCCATCTGACTCTATAACAAGGAAGCATTTTCTAAATCATAAGCAATTATCGAATTATTGAAATCGGTTAACGTAATCAATAGTGTAACCTTTGATACATAATCTTTTTAACACCCCATTCTGGTTTTTCCGTAGTACTTCGCATTGTTTTTTCAAATCGTGCCAATTCACTAATCACCATTCAGAGATTTTTCAAAGCAAGCACTCCTAGGCTTATTTCCTCAACCTGATGTGAAAATCAATCGAAAACTTGTCTCAGTTCGATTCCTCTGTAAATGTAGACTTAGAACATATTATGTTAGTAAAATGTAAAATTATTTCATCAAGAAGTAAAGAAGCAACATTCGTGTTTAATGGCAAATCGATAAAGGACGTCGAAATCTGAATTCTCCTTTCGAAAACTGCAAATGCTCAATCAATGTCAGTCCATGATCTTAGCTAAATTACAAAACCAATTTGTTGTCAAATGTGTTGTTTTTAGATACTTTAAGTCAAATGAAAAATTCCGTAAAACGCAATCTGTTCCAGTAGAGATGAGAAATGCTTTGCCATCATAACATGTATACATATGTCCTTGCATGGACAGCACATGTGAACAACAAATCTTTATCAGGACGCTTCTGAAACTGATATTATCAGAAATCAAACATAAATCATCCAATGTACGTGATTGGATCTACTCAGGATATCCTACACAATCCTAAACCATTTTGGTTGCTCTTTTTTTTTTGTCTTCTCTTTTTGTAGTCCAATACTTTTCAAGTTTACTGCCATCATCAATGTGGACGTCATGTGAAGAACAAGCGCGTTTTAACCTAATCCTAGCAAAAGTCTGATTGAATGCTTTCGTATCCACAAACTTGTGGGGATTCTCTGCACGCGTCTCTTTCTATGACATCATCTACTTCAGACAGTGGATTTATATCGGTCGTCGTCCGTATATAAGATTTGGACAATAAAATTTTAGCCGTGATGAACTGGTATACTATAAGGAAGTAAATAGAAACGAATCTGGGCAAAATTTATTATCAAGGACCAAATTTAAGACTTTCATACGACACACATGGAGCTTCTTATAAATCTAGGACATCTGCATAATGCTATCAAGAGATATATCTGAATTTAGATAGATTTGTGGTTGTTATTTGTATGAATTCATAATTTCCTTCAGTTTTTCTCTTGTGATGGTCATTTATTCCAATTTGATAAAGCTTTTATTTAACTATATGTCGACGTTTTATTTCTTACAGTAGGATTTTCTCTTGCGTAGAGTAGATTTATTTTATGTCTGAGGTTGGCGATCAGATTTCTTACAAGAATGCAATTGCTATAGATTTTATTACGTTACACTTCGTAGAGTTATATGGCTAAGAAATCTTAATTACATTTCTATGATTTTTTCAATAAACTGTAGACAATCATACATTATATAATTAGGCATATATATTACCAGGGGGGAGCCCGTCGGCGTTGCCCGGCGATAATACAGATACCTAAATAGGTGGGGGTGGGGGTGAGCTGTTTAGAGATGCATAATCTCTAAGCTGTTATTTTACTCGATCGCGTGATTCCATACTGAAGTGTATCACTTTGTGTGTGTGTGTGTGTGTGTGTGAGAGAGAGAGAGAGAGGGAGAGGGCGTGTGGGCGTGTAGCTCTCTATATCGACGCGTTCTCAGGCAGTGCCCAAACATATAGTAAAACACGAAATTTTTGTACGGTAACCCTACGAAAGAGTTGCCCGACACAAAAGCTTTGTATGGCAACACCAAGACGGCGTAACCCGATTTAGTCCATTTTGAAATTTTATTTACAATTGCTAAGAAAACATCACGTACCAAACTTTTTGCTTGGCAACCTTTAAAAGGAGTTGCCCGATTGGTCCCATTTTTGTACTTATTTACATTTTTTTTTTTTAAAGTGGAAAACTAAATTTTTGTATGCCAATATCAAGAAGGGGTTGCCCGATTTAGATCATTTCTGTAATTTTATTTGCTATTGCTATGAAAACACTATGTCCCAAATTTTAGTTCTCTACGTCGACGCGTTCTCAGGCAGTGCACAAATAAATAGTTAAAAACGATATTTTTGTATGGCAACCAGGGGCGGATTTCCCTATAGGCTGAGTAGGTCGAGGCATAGAGCGGAAAATTTAGGGGGCGGCAAAACTTGGTGAGACTTTTTTTTTATTAGTCTCGCCCTCCGTGAACCCATACGTCAACATTTATAACTTCTAAAATGTGTGTATAACACCCCGCATAAAAAGTTTACACGTATGGAGATTAGATTACGATTATTAAAAGTTTGGATCATCGAACTGGATCTTTACTTACTAGTTTACTCCAAGTTGAAGCGTATCATTTTCATTTTGCTCCACTACAGATCACAATATTAGTACTGGCTTATTTGGTATTTTCGCTGCCACTAGTATTAGTTTTCGTACACGGTTAAGAAGCGAAATAATCGTTCCCGAGATCCGTTAATTACCACCGCCCCCAAATGTGTTTTACAGGGAGTAAGGGGCGACAATCTTCCATAGGCCTAGGCCAGGCAAGTTATCAAATCTGCCCCTGATGGCAACCCTATGAAGGAGTCGTTCGGTTTGTCGCAAAATGTGAAAAAAGGGAGATCTCCACGTCGGTCGCCGCGTTCTCAGGCACTTTCCAAATATATGGTGAAAAACTAAAATTTTGTCTTCAGACAGTTTCCAAATATCTAGTAAAAACCAAAATTTTGTATTGCAACACCAAGAAGGGGTTGCGCGATTTAGTCTACTTTTTAAATTTTATTTACTTTTGCTAGAAAAAACATCACGTTCCAAATTTCACCTCTCTACATGTACTCGTTGACGGATAGTACCCAAATATATAATAAAAAACGAAATATTTATATGGCAACCTTACGAAGCAGATGCCCGATTTAGTCCATTTTTGCGCTTGTATTTGAAATTTTTATGAAAACTCCTTGTACAAAATTTCAGCTTTTCACGTCGACGCGCTTTCAGGCAGTTTTTTAGATTTCGTCAACAGCGCCATCTGTCCTGTCCAAAACACATTCACAAAATTTCATTGAAATCGGTTAGGCAGTTTCGGAGATTAGCGTGTACGAACACAGTGACACTTGATTATTATATATTAAGATAATAATTATTTGGGGTTATATTTCTTAAACTTTCTTTCCTGAGAAAAAGGAAATTTGATTTTTTATTTTGATAAATTTATGTTGGTGTATGTAGAATACCACATATACCGTAGTTCAGTTCAAAGACACATTTAAAATCCGTCGTTATGATATGAGCGATGGAAATTTACAGGGTGATTGATAAGTTATGGGCGCATCTTGAACGCCATCAGGTGCAAACTCTGATTTCCGAAATACTGAATGTGCCAAACCTTAACGTAATGACGCGGTAACTGGCGGTGCACTGCTATCTAAGAAAGCCTGCATTATAAAAGAAAGTCACCAAACAAGCATAATTCTGTACATAAATGTATTGTGAATTTTAATATGTGGAAGGCGAAGATCCTCAGTTATAATTATATGACTTGCATGTTAGTAAATTTTTTGAAGCAGGCCATCAATAGATGCCTCTACGGCCACGCAGGTTGTGTATGGCATTGGCAAGGCTTTCGAATATAGGCAGATTTTATAAATTACTATGTGGGGCTCCATAATTACAGTATCCTGTATTTTCTACAGGATAATAAGATTGATGCCACTAGTCCTTTGCAATTTATATCCTGCAAATGATTGATTTAGCTGCTCCGTTTCCCTTTTGTAACAATGTCCCGTTTAAACTTTGAGTATTTACACAACTAGTTTTCTGACTGTAGTTAGAGCGAAGTCATATTAAATCAATTGCTGTGTTGGAAATTATAACCCTGGTTCCAAGTCAATGATTTCGTGGCCTTATTCTTCGGTGCACCAAGTCCACTACTATTACACTAAAGCTCGCCATCAAATTAGATTTTCAAAATTAAATAAATTCTCTGATTTATAATTAATACAAAATGTTTATGACTGGTAATAATATTAATTTAAAAACAAAAAATATAATTAAAATTTATCTAGAAGGCTAAATTCAATATTTAATAAATATAAAAGGAATACTTAGAGGTAGTTAAAATTTATGATATACATAAATATAATAATTTTGTTGTATCTGACAGGGTTGTAAATGAGCGGACTCATTTATCATATCAACTCATCGTTCAACTCAGGATTTGAGTCCGCTCAATCATTGAGTCCGCTCAACAGTTGAGCGGTAGTTCATCGCTCGAAATTTGAGCGGACTCACTGGTTGAGCGTACTCAATCATGAGCGGACTCAGTCTTAAGCGGACTCATTGCTTGAATGGACCTGAGCGGACTCAAGTCTTGAGCGGACTCACTGCCTGAGCGGACTCATCA
This sequence comes from Dioctria linearis, assembly GCA_963930735.1. NCBI lineage: Eukaryota > Metazoa > Arthropoda > Insecta > Diptera > Asilidae > Dioctria > Dioctria linearis. Next base: position 73,971,943 of record OZ005742.1, on the reverse strand, counting down.
TTTGAGTTGAGCGGACTCAAATCATATTTTAAATAACATAAAGAGATTCTGATTTAATTAAAATTTAACTGAAATTTCAATAAAATAAGAAAAGCTTATAAAAAAGTCATTCATTATATTATATTTTATTAATTTAGCTTTTGCTAATTTTCTTAGCCAACATTTCTTCTTCCTCCTTCCTTCCTTATTTAAAATATGTGTTGAGGCACGAAATTGAAACCCGAAATATTAGTGTAAAATGCATATGGTTGCATTTTGGTGCGTTCATGCACAACTCATACAAATATAAAGTGCATGTAGTTGCATTTCTTAGAAATCTGGGCATTGATGCTCAAACATAAAACACAGAACAAAGAAACGTTGGCGTCGGCCCAATAGTTTTCAATAATCCTGTCGTAAAATGCAGTCGAGCATTACAGCCGAAATATCGTTTTGCGGCTCAACCAGCACTTTGCAACCTTGTCGGCTGAACCTAGCCACCCTTAATTGCACTACCAACAGCATCTCGGCAATAGTGTCATAAATGCTTCCAATAAACTGATCAATGTGAGCTCGCTGCCTCATTTCTATAACACAAAAATTTCAACCTTTGTTCTTTTCTCTCAAGGAAAAACCCAGGAAGAACAGGTCGAGTATTTGGTTTCTCTCTACCTTCAGGTACCAGCAAGAAGGAAGAATAATTCGGACCGAAAAAAGGATTTTCAGTTTTTTTGTTTGGTCGTGATCGCAAGATTTACCCAGGTCGAATATAATTGTCAAATGAAAGTGTGTACAATTAAAGATTATTGAATATCAAATTGCTTTTCTGTTGTTTTTTTTTGTTATAATATTCACTAAAAACGCTTAGTGATTCAACAAGGTCCTTCGAGCCGGATATCAAACGGGCAGATATTTAAACAGTGAAAATAAATTAGCAAGTGAACATTGGATAGATTGAAATCAAAAAACGGATATCAGTGAAAAATTGTGAGTGAATTGTGTGAATTGTACTAAACAAATTTGTGAAATCTTTGTGAAAAAAAGGAAGTGTGCAAAGTACAAGTGCAAGCATCATGGCAGAAACAAATGCAGCACAACATTCTAGGAAAGTGGCTTTCACTCACTCGCCAGATTGGCTGAAGCAATCGAAACCAACGGGGATAAATGGACTGAAATTCAGATAAGTATAAAACTGTCTTTATTAGAAAATTATTTTGCAAAATTTGATAACGATCAAACCTGCATGGAGCATTCGGGTGACATCAGTGAAGTAGAGCATAGGAACAAATTTGAAGACATTTACTCCTCGTTAAAAGAAAAGCTTCTCACTTTGAAAGCAAGCTATTCGCGTCCGGATCTTGACAACTGCGCGTCATCCAGTCAAAGTAATGGTACAACTAAACTCAGGTCGGTTTTACCTACAATACAATTGCCAAAATTCGAAGGCTGCTATTCGAAATGGTGCGATTTTATCAACATGTTTAAAACGGTGGTGGATGATGACTCTCAGCTATCAGGTGTTGAAAAATTTCAAATACTTCGATCTTGTTTGGCTGGCACAGCATCGAGTGTCATTCGATCATTAGAATGCACCAACGAAAATTATCAAAAAGCACTTGAATTATTGAACAAGAGATATAGCAACACTCGACTAATATTTGGTGCTCACATAAACGAAATATTAAACGCCCCTCCTGTGAATAAGGGTTCTGTTCACCAACTGCGAAATTTAGTAGATTTTATCAGTGGAGAAATGAGAGCACTTCAGTCTTTAGGTTCCAAGGAACAAATTGCTGAGGTGGTTCTAATCAATATAATGGCGTCAAAGTTAGATTCCGGAACCAGAGCAAGGTGGGAAGAGTCAGCAAACTTAAATGAAATACCAAAGTGGGACAAAATCATAGAGTTCCTTCAAAAAAGGTGCCAAACGATGGAACATGTACATGGAACACAATTCATCCATGACAATTCAAGCTCCACAATCACTAGAAAGCGCGACAATACAGGGAGGTTACTTACGTGTATTTCCACTCAATCACCAAACAAACGCTGCTGCTTTTGCCAAAGGAGCGACCATCTCTTGTCCAAATGCTCTCAATATTTAAACTTGACTTCGAAGGAAAGATACAAGCTGATTAAGCGACTCAAACTGTGCATTAACTGTTTAAGAACAGGCCACAGCTTAAAAGATTGTAAATCTTCATCTTGTTTGAAATGCTCCCAACGTCATCACACCACTCTTCACTTCAATTCTCCATATCGCTCAGAAGCAGCACCTATAAATATTTAAACTGATACCGAAATTAGCACAGGGAACCCTTTCAATCCAAAGTGCCCTTCAAACTGTTTGTCGGCAACCAATCGAGAAAGTGCAGTCAATGGGAAGGATATAATAATCGCGACAGCAGTTGTGAATGTAAGCTCTTCTACAGGAGTCAAGACGTCATGCAGGATTCTGCTTGATTCGGCATCCCAATCACATTTCATTACAGAGCGGCTTGCACAACAAATGAATCTGAAAAAGCTTAGATGCAACTCTTCAATTTCGGGCATTGGTTCAATTGAAACTAACGTCAACAAAAAGGTTCAGATCATAATCGAATCACGTGACACCGCGTTCAAAATAATGACAGAGGCCTTGGTGCTTCAAAATATTACTGCAAATCAGCCTTCTGACTTCATCGAGATAAAAGACTGGATGATTCCTGATAATATCAATCTCGCGGATCCAAACTTCAATCAACCTGGTCGTATCGATTTGTTATTAGGAGCAGAGTTCTTCATGCCATTGATGTGCGTTGGTCAAATAAACTTGGGAGCTCAAAGACCGGTATTGCAAAAAACTCTGTTTGGTTGGGTAGTTTCGGGTGCGACTCATTTTCAAGACCGTCAGAACAATACATCGACCTGTTTAGCCGTAAACAAACAAGAAGATGATCACCCGATTGAGAGGTTGTTGAGAAAATTCTGGGAAATTGAAGATGTGCAGAATTATACCAAACCGTTGACTTTGGAAGAAAGGAGATGTGAAGAGTATTTCAGAAACACAACTTGTAGGAACGCAGAGGGAAGATTCATAGTTAGGCTTCCATTCAAGGAGAACCCTGAAACTTTAGGTCAGTCATTGGACATGGCAAAACTGCGATTTTCTTATTTACAAAGGAAGTTTGATAGAAATCCAGAATTCAAAAACTCTTATCAGCATTTTATGAAGTAGTACGAAGAGCTAAATCACATGGAACCCTGCGAACAAACCACATCAAAATCCAAGATGTACTACATGCCTCACCATGGGATCGAACAGGCATCAGGTGCATCAAAAAAGTTAAGGGTAGTGTTCGATGCGTCTTGCAAGACAACATCTGGAAAATCCTTGAACGATATTCTTATGGTAGGACCAGTAGTGCAAGAAGATTTGTTTTCCATACTTTGTCGTTTTCGTAACATCAATACGTTCTAACTGCAGACATTATCAAAATGTACCGTCAGATTTTAATTCATCCTGATGATACAAGCGTCCAATCGATACTGTGGCAAAACCAGACCTCAGGTTCAATAACATCATATCGGCTAAATACCGTTACATATTGTACCGCTTCAGCACCATATTTAGCAACGCGATGTATTAAAGAGCTAAGTTCACTTCATAAAGATGAATTCCCAATTGCGTCAAAGATTTTGGAGCGTGACATGTACGTAGATGATGTTTTGACGGGTGCCAATTCAACAGAACAACTAAATGAAATTCGCATTCAACTGAGCAAATCACTGCTAAAGGCTGGCATGAGTATCCATAAGTGGTGCACCAATTCAAATGAGATTCTGATGAAGATTGACAACACCACTCATCAACAACTCACAGTAATTAAAGATGGTCAAATTACTAAAACTTTAGGCATAATATAGCAGCCGAACACTGATCTGTTCCTTTATCATGTAGAAAAAGACAAGAGTATCCGAAAGGTAACAAAACGTGCGGTCCTCTCCGTAATCGCATCGTTATTTGATCCTTTAGGACTAATCAATCCAATCATTGTATCTGCTAAGATATTCATGCAAGAGCTTTGGAAACTAAAATTAGATTGGGATGAATCGCTACCATTGGATCTACACTCTAAGTGGACGAAATTTCTAGACAATCTCGATGACATCGACAAAATTAAAATCAACCGTTTTGTAATGAGCGATTCTTGTTCAGACATACAACTTCACGGGTTCTCAGATGCCAGCCAATCAGCATACGGTGCGTGCGAATTTTTACGTGTAATAAACACATCAGGTCAGATCAGCGTAAACCTATTGTGCGCAAAATCCCGAGTGGCACCAGTGAAAACCCAAACTCTTCCTCGCTTAGAATTATGTGGTGCAGTTCTATTAATTGAACTGATCGATAAAGTCGTCATCTCATTGGATATCGAATTTTCTGCTATACATTGCTGGACAGATTCAACAGTAGCATTATCTTGGATCGCTGGTTCACCATCAGTTTGGAATGTGTTTGTTTCCCATCGCGTGTCAAACATTCAGCTTAAATCAGAACGCCACTTAGTCAAATGGAAACATATCAGTACTCATGAAAACCCTGCAGACATTCTCTCGAGAGGAGCTCGTCCCGATCAGTTACGAGGAAGCAAATTATGGTTTCATGGTCCACTTTTCTTGTCCAAAACAGAAAATGAATGGCCCAAAACCGACTCAGTCACACCGGTACTTCTTGAAAGAAAAAAGAAAGGACACACATTATTAGTTAAAGCAAGGAATGATCTCGTAGCATCTTGTAAATTCATCAATTCATATAGAAAATTGACAAGAACTTTCGCATATATAGTTAAATTCATGAGTAGATGCAGAAAGTCAAAACTCAGCACATCAAAAGAGTTGAAATTAGATGAATTGTCATCAGGAGAGCAGCTAGTAATAAAAGTGGTCCAAAACTCATACTATAAATCCGAAATCGAAGCTCTAAAAAAGGATAGGAAAATCTTCGGTTCCAGCCATATCAAATCTCTAGATCCGTTTAGTGATGATGAAAACTTAATCCGGGTTGGCGGTCGCCTTCATCATGCCAATATTGAATTTGATGCTAGACATCCCATTTTGCTACCTCGAACACATCCATTTGCGAAAAGCCTTATACGATACCTTCATGAAAAACACATGCATGTCGGATGCCTCACACTGCACAATATAGTCAGACAGAGATATTGGATTCCGAATGTCAGACAGCTCATCAGATCTATTATTCACAGTTGCGTCAAATGTTTTAGATCCAAACCAAATACTTTAAACCAAATAATGGCAAAGCTACCCAAAGAGCGAGTGCAACCAGCTCATCCATTCGCGCACGCCGGAGTGGACTATTGTGGACCATTCACAATCAAACCATTCAATAGATCAAAATCATTTATGAAAGCTTATATTGTCTTATTCATCTGCTTCAGCACGAAGGCCGTTCATTTAGAACTGGTGACAAATCTTTCAACAGATGCGTTCATAACGGCATTAAAACGGTTCATCGGAAGACGTGGAAAGTGTTTTGCAATCACATCAGACAATGCGACTAATTTTGTTGGCGCCAAGAGGGAATTGTCGGAGTTAAGGAGACTATTCCTCAGTGAAAGCCACATCGACACTGTCAAGGAATTTTGCCAAACCGAAGGCATACGTTGGCAATTCATTCCTCCGAGATCTCCCCACTTTGGTGGTTTATGAGAGGCCTCAATCAAGAAAGCAAAACTGCTTTTAGTAAAGACATTGAAAAAAGAACCTCTGAACTTCGAGGAATTCAATACAATGATAATTCAAGTCGAATCAATTTTGAATTCAAGACCTCTAACTCCCATATCAACTGATCCGAATGATGCAACAGCATTAACTCCAGCACATTTCTTGATTGGTAGAACTATGGAGTCAATACCAGAACCAAACATAACAGACATGAGAATATCTCGACTATCCCGGTGGCAGCACGTATGTAGATTACAACAGATTTTTTGGAAACGTTGGAGCAAAGAATATTTAAATACCCTCCAACAAAGACACAAATGGAGTAACTTGCATGAGAACATCACCAATGGTACCCTGGTTCTACTAAAGGAGGAAAACCATCCTCCTTGTACTTGGATACTTGGAAGAATAACAAACTGCATAGCAGGGGATGATGGTCGCATACGAGTAGCTGATGTCAAAACTCCTCAAGGGGTATATCGTAGATCTATACACAAACTTTGTATATTACCAATTTCTGACGACGATGCGGATATTGAAGTCCCTTCAAGGCGGGGGGCATGTTGAGGCACGAAATTGAAACCGGAAATATTAGTGTAAAATGCATATGGTTGCATTTTGGTGCGTTCATGCACAACTCATACAAATATAAAGTGCATGTAGTTGCATTTCTTAGAAATCTGGGCATTGATGCTCGAACATAAAACACAGAACAAAGAAACGTTGGCGTCGGCCCAATAGTTTTCAATAATCCTGTCGTAAAATGCAGTCGAGCATTACAGCCGAAATATCGTTTTGCGGCTCAACCAGCACTTTGCAACCTTGTGGGCTGAACCTAGCCACCCTTAATTGCACTACCAACAGCATCTCGGCAATAGTGTCATAAATGCTTCCAATAAACTGATCAATGTGAGCTCGCTGCCTCATTTCTATAACACAAAAATTTCAACCTTTGTTCTTTTCTCTCAAGGAAAAACCCAGGAAGAACAGGTCGAGTATTTGGTTTCTCTCTACCTCCAGGTACCAGCAAGAAGGAAGAATAATTCGGACCGAAAAAAGGATTTTCAGTTTTTTTGTTTGGTCGTGATCGCAAGATTTACCCAGGTCGAATATAATTGTCAAATGAAAGTGTGTACAATTAAAGATTATTGAATATCAAAGTGCTTTTCTGTTGTTTTTTTTTGTTATAATATTCACTAAAAACGCTTAGTGATTCAACAATATGATTTGAGTCCGCTCAACTCAAATGATGAGTCCGCTCAGGCAGTGAGTCCGCTCAAGACTTGAGTCCGCTCAAGTACATTCAAGCAATGAGTCCGCTCAAGACTGAGTTCGCTCACGATTGAGTGCACTCAACCAGTGAGTCCGCTCAAATTTCGAGCGATGAACCACCGCTCAACTATTGAGCGGACTCAGTGATTGAGCGGACTCACTGTTTGAGTTGAGCGATGAGTTGAGTCATAATGTGAGTCCTTTACATCCCTGGTTTCTGACAATGAACTCACCAGCTCAGGTATTGTCCCTAGATGAAATTGGCTTTCTATTTTTTTGAGGTTTGAAATTTGATATTCTTTATTCCAGTTGATAATCAGAATAAAGTGGTTTGTTACCAATATTCTAATTACAGTCATTACCCACAATAAGAACCTTTAGTTCAATAGTTATGCAAACCAAAAAAATAAAGCAATTATTTGCTAATATGAAAATAAATTACGAGGGGAAATAAAAATTACCAACTTGATTGATGTGCTGCCAAAATAGAAAAGAGAACGAGTCAAATCAGATTGTGGTTTATATAGCCACGAGTTGAGCGCGGCACTAACGAACGGTATTCAAAGGCGCATGACGGCAATAATTGGCATAGCAGCTGCACTTTTAAAAGCAACCATAACGTAAAAAAAATGGAAAAAAAATGGTTTTTGTAAATTAATTCTATTCAATCAGAAATTTGTTGCCTACTCATTTTTTTAAATAGATATTTATTTTCGACTTACCTGGTGCAATGCCGTATACAGTTGTTTCTAGTTGGCTGACTTCATTGCGGCGTTAACTTCTGATGATGCATTTTCGTTTTATGTCGGCAAAAAAAAACTAGCTTGTGTGAATTTAGTGAACTGCCCGTAAACAGTTTCACTGCGGAATTGTTACATTTTAGGCCTCTGATATCTACATACATGAGTTACAATTTGATGGTTTTTTTGGTTTTGGATTCTGAGCAACTATTGTAACACATTCCTTCGAAGAAATTATAATTTCTATGAAAATAGGTATTGACAAACAGTCTTTGAGCTACCTGAATAGTTTCAGTCAAAATACCGTCATTACTTTTTAGAAATGATGAGCTGTAGGTGAAGGGGAGGGCAGTTGCCCCCTAAAGTCAATTGAACAATAAGAAGATATAAAGCATTCAATAAATATCCATAAATATAGCCACCCTGTGAAAAATACCATTTGGTACACCTCACTGCAACTACACCCTCTCTTCTTTCGATTTGGCACGAGCTAGCCCCAACTCTTTGCACCCTTTAGTTCAGAATCTGGGTACGCTTTTTTCTAGGATCTTTCGAAGGAACATTCCAGAGTCTTGCTTGAACTCCCTTCCACCACTTACGGACCCTTCATGGAGGTGGCGGTCATATACGATGAAAGTAAGAGCTGACTTCGCCTTCTAGTATTCCCAATAGCTTTGAGTCATTAATTTTCATTACCATCAATCATTTATGACATTAATCGTAGTCATCTCTAACTTCTTTTAAAGCAGGCTATGCACTCCGTATTGGACTTATAAAATTGTAATCAGCCCGTTTACTTTTCCGTGTGGATATCTTATTGACCTACCCGATCACCTTTTCATAGGTCGTCCTGAGAAGCCCTCGGTACACGATGTCGACAACCACGCTGAAGCTACTTACTGTAAACCCTAAAGATGACTTCCTCTAGCAATTGCAATTATTCAGTCATTAGTAGCCGTAGTCCTTATATTCAATCCATTCAAGAAATATCAGCGTAGTACAACAACTGCGAAAGCGTCTGCGTCTATACCAGGACTGTAATAAACTTTAGTTCTATCAATAGCTATCGGAAATTTAAAATTGTTGGCCCAGTACCATTCCCTCACATATATTTAATTCTTTTGCTAGTCTTGGATCTCCCCTGGTACTGTTGGCTCCCTATGTGTACTAACCACAGACTTGAGTTAATAAGTTTTTTTCTATCTGCTTCATCGTCTTATTCCTAAACATCGAGTTACCCTCGTCCCGACTTTCTAGGTTCCCAGGAAGAAATATTGCCTTTTCGTAATATTTCTTTTTAGTCCGCGAGTGTTATTCTCATACGGGTGATTAAACCTGCCACTCTTTTCTCTTCATTAGGAGACCATATTATTTGTAATAAAATAATATATTAAGAAATTTTATACAAAGTAACACATATGATTATCACTTTATAGTGTCAGTGTTTACAGGCCCACTATTTTTAGAATTTCGAGCATTTTTTAATTACTTTTTTTTAATACTTTCTGTAGCCAAAACTGTGGTAATCAGAGAAAATTTTACATACTGAGGGTACATGTTAACGTAATAATGGAAATTCTGTCTGGCTAAGGTTATCTGTAACAGTCAATCCAACAAAGACCAGCTTGGCGCTCTTCTCCAGAAGACGTAAGCTTGGGTACTTTGTTCTTCCATAGTTCTTTGGACACACTCTGCAACTCTCTCCCAATGTCAAATATCTTAGAGTCTACCTTGACTCGAAGCTGATGAGGGATTGCATTTAAAGGAAAAAGTTAATGTGGCTATGAGGGTCCTTCCGCAAAGCAGAAGATCCTTTGGTTGCACATGGATCATAAGACCGCGGGTTGTGTACTTGATGTACACCTAGATCGCTAGACCCATACTCACACATGCCTCTTGTGTATGGTGGCCGAAGACGGTTGTGATGACTGCGATCCGGAAGCAGACGGGCCTGCACAGGCTTGCTTGCCTGGCAATTACGGCCTCCATGTCAGATACGGCTACTGCTGCTCTTGGGGTCCTACTTAATCTGCCACCTCCGGATCTTGTCATTCAGGCAGATGCCAAAAGGTCTGGGTGAAGATTGCGCTAATGAGAATGTTGGGAGGATGGCTCGACTGGATCTTCTCATTGCTCTTTGGCATGTGGGCTGGACCTAGAAAACCTTCTGACCAGCATGCCACGCGACGCGATGGTATCAGAGCTCCGTTTTAGGGCGTCACTTCTCTGTGAGTTTTCCTGTAAGGGAATCGTGGACTGAGTGAAGTGCCTTCCCTGGTCCCCTCTAAAAAATTTCACTGGTGGCGGGCGTTTACTTTCCTGAAACTAGGATGATGTACTCACTTGAAAGATAAATCACGGTCTTTCAGGTTGAAGTCTTTGCCATCGCTATGACAGCGAAGGTAGCCCTTGATATGAAAATCGAGGGTAAAAACGCTATCCTTTCGGATAATCAGGTAGCCTTGATAGCTCTGAGCGGCTCGCGGATAAGTTACTGGGGGTTTGCAGGTCGTCTGTGGATAAGTTGTGTAACCACAACAAGGTGTCCCTTCTATGGGCTCCTGGTCACCTGAGGATCATGGGGAATGAAAGGGCTGACCCTTTAGCTAGGGCTGGATCTGATTCTGCGTTCCTCGAATCGGAACCCGCCGTAGTCGCTGCCACCTCGAGTATAGGGTCTCTCATCAAAGCAAATGTTCATAGGAAGCATCAACAGAGATGGGAAAGCCTGAGTGCTTGCAGGTGCACAAAACTGTTTCTTAATAGGCCCAATAGAAATATCTCTGATTTTCTCATGGGGTTCGGAAGGAAACAATATAGAACTGTGGTTGGCATCACCACTGGCCACAGCTCGCTTTTCGCTAATCTTAATAAATGGGAGTTGTTGACAGCCCTGACTCTCTGGCCTACCTGGAAGGAGAGCCTGAGACAACCGAACACTTTTGTGTGCTTGTCCGTCCTTCGCTCGGAGCAGGCTGGGTACTCTAGGGTCTGTCGTCCTATCTATAGATGAACTGAGAAATCTTCCTCACCAAGATCTGATGTGCTTCATTAAGAGGACGGGAATGTTTTTGTGATGGGGTTTCTAGCAGGATAGCACAATGGACCGCCTTGGCCTCCGTTCTTGGGATCTGTCGTTCCCTACCTTAAAAAAATGTTATTCTTCTAAGTCATTTGATTAAAAAAAACTGCATTGAATCGAACGGTCGGACTTTCCTTTTACTATAAATACCACACTTACCGCAACGTTACGTTATATTTTTTCTCGGGACTGAAAATAGGTTTACTCGCCTTTGAACTTAAAATCGGTCATTTCGTGTGTTGTATTTGCGATTGTATTTTACGTTATTATTCATTTTGATAGTCCAAAGTAGTTTAGGAAGAAATTTCTATTAGAAATACCCATATCCTAAAGCGCCACAGGTCCCCACTTGCCTAAATATTGCGCTGGTTTGAAGATGGCTGGTATACGGAAATTTCAAACTATCAGCTTAGCACTCTCTTGACCCTAATTGTAGTCCGTAGCATCCCAGCTGGTTGTCATCACGCTACGTTGACTACTTTACTCCTAAGGTGCATACGAGCACATAAAATACATATTTATACACATAATTGGCGGAGATATATGAGTTAATAACAAAAATCAGTCAACAGACTGATTTTATGTGAAAAGAATCAACGATTACCAAATGAATTCATGGACGTCAGGCTAGAAAAATGAGAAAACCTAATCACTGTCTTTTGTTTTTTGTTTTTATTCGGAATAGCTCTACCAGCCGAAATCTAAAAATTTCGGTTATGACTGCAGCCTGGGTTTAAACTTGGCGAAAGGAAGCTGTCGTGAAGGAATATTGCATTGAAAAATGCTGAAATGAGAATCGACTAAGTAGGGGTATTTATGCTTAGTCGGTTTCACGTGCTGACAAAGACATAATTCCCTTAGCTCCCTTCCTGTAAAATTCATTCAAATGCATGATGGAATATTCCCCGACACTTGGGGTGGGTACTTGAAAAAAATTAAAGCTGTAACTTATCCTGGATATTTACATGAGAACCCTATAGAAAACCGTAATAATTCACTTTTGCATCGCGTCGTTTCGATTTGCGCTTCGTACTTTTTTTTAACGTACCTACCACTACGCAAAGTGATGTAGTGCTGTATCATAAATTCATTTCTTATTATCATAAAACTATTCATTTATCGCATTTGAAATTTAAAGTTTATTGTGAAAAGACTCACACACAGTTATACATTCGTACTGAATCAATACTAGGAATTGTCGCTTTCTAATGCATCAATTCAATGAAGTCTTTCAATATTAAATATGAAAACCTTTTAGGCTTATGAAAACAGACTCCCATAGAAAATAAAATAATATAAGTCTTAAAAGGATTGGCTTTCGAACCAGATTCATGAAAAGTTATCACGTTATTGAAAATAGTGGGGTAAAATCCGTGTATACTTTTAGTGCAGTCGAACTAGCTCAGAACTCTCTTTGACCGAAATATAAATTCATTGATTGACGCCTTCTGAACAAAAGTCACATCGAAATTAATTAACGACAACCATTAGTGACATACAATGACATTCAAGGATACTATATCGAGAAACTATTGTCCTTTGTCTCAATTTATTGTGAGTTCTCCTTTACATCATAAGAGATTGGACATATAGTTTCCTTTTGCCCTTAGTCAATTAATTTTGTTTTTAATTGAAATCGCGAACGAGTATTTGTACAGAAAAAAAACAGGATAATTATAAAATTGTCTCACTTTAATTTACCGACTGTATGAGAACTTTCAATTCTCTTTCTGTCAAGCTCAACTGCTGCAAAATAAATGGAATTTTCAAGGAGAACAAGCTCAAGCGTTTTCTGTTTCCGTAAAGATAAGAAGGAAACTTTGAAGAAGGATTCCAAAGCTTCGATCTTTGGGCAAATCTAAACTTGACAGACATATCCTTCTTAGCCATTTAAGCCTTGGTGGTAGAGTACCAGTAAAAGAACCATAGCAATACGAATGAAACTGTGATGGTTCTTGCATTTGTTTCAAGCCGTCTGGAAAATTGAGGAATAAAAGCCTCAAAATGGAAGGCTAAAACATACTCTGGTTCTGAATTTGCAAATATCAATAGAGAAATTAATTCAAAATGATATGCATGTCGTCTGACAAAACGGATAAAAGGCTACAAGGTTATATAGAGTACTTACATATATATACTTGAGTTGTAGTGCGGATTCTCCATACATAGAAGGCAGATCTGCATTTCTATTCAATGAGTAAAATTTCAATGTCGAATGCGACAGAAGCATAATATCCCTGGAAAGTTGAATGCAGCTGTTGTGTGGCACCTTGTTCCGGAAAATTGAAATTTAATTTATGCATCAGAAATGGAATTTATCCAAACGTGATTCTATTATCTCGTCCTCAGACCCCTACATTGCCCTCGAAATTTCAACAGAGCTCATCACAGTTGGCTAGAAATTGGGGCTTTTGCTGTAGGTTAATCTGTTCCTTCTTCTCTGTTAAGTTTGGGTTCACAAATTGAATTGATGACGAGAAAAACTTCCATTTTGGCCTTTTTTTATACCTGTGAGTGTCCTTTGTTTCCTGAGATTCGGTTGTTACAGTGAAATGGGTCTTGACATGCTTAAATTAAAGGATTTCAGAAAACGTACTGGACAAATAAATTATTCACGAGCCTTTTTCTTTTCCTTTATATTAAGGATAAAAATGCTTGGGGAATTCAGTAGTCATACATGAGCTTTTGGATGATTGTGCCCCAATTTTCGTTGATTAAGAATATATGAGACCACGAAATTATCTTTTCTTAAGGGATTCATGCATGGATCTATATATTATCTCGGCACTTTTTTGTCATTGGTTGAATGGTTGCTTCATCTTTTATAATTTTTATACGTACATGCCGGCGTTATACATCAACTGGAGGTCAATACAACAGATGTACTGCAGCCACTCTTGAACATAGGTTTCTTCCTTTACGGTAGATTGATGCTTTTCTGATAAAGTTTTTTTTCGATAACTGCAATGAACTGTTTTTAACTCTTTACTGTAGAAAAAATATTGACTTACATATGTTATTTTCGAGAGAAAATGTACAGCCTCAAGGAAACGATAATGACAAGGCAACTAGTCGGATTCAGAAAAGGACTGTGAATGGTGTTGAATGAGTTCAACATCTTGGAGTTTGGATCATTTTCATCATTACGATTGATGTGTCATCTTAACAACGATAATCCAGATTGGTGAAGACACCACAATTATTAGAAAGTAGCTCAATTTGGATGGGTCTTAATCCAGCACAAACAACAATAAACAGAAAGTACAGAACTCCGAAAATCATATAAATAAGGAGATATTTGTGGTAATGGAGGACTTTTTCTCTTCGGTATCATTATCACTGAATAATCTAAGGATATAGAATAAGATTCTCGGATAAAGAAAAGGCTTAATTCCTACGTGAAAGGGGAATGTCCATTTTAGGCTCGACAGCTCCAGATTAAGAGATGTCCGATGCATTATGATTCTCTTTTATTAACCATGTTTATTTCTATCTATCGGAGGAAACCTGGGGCGATAGAGAGTCAAAGTTTGATCTAGTACATTTTGAAAAATCTAGTACAAATTTGAGTTCCTTAGGTCCTGAGAAGAAGTTTGAGTACCCATATTCCTATACTCGGATGTTTAAATAGCTATTTATAGCCACCCCAATACTCACTTTTATAGTACTTATTTCCCTTTTTTATTCGAACTGAAGTACTAAATTTTTTGGACTTTAGATCGACTCTAACTCGCTAGGGTTATGTCCGATCGAAAAACGGGGTTCACTGTTCGCCTCAGCTAGAGAAGAAAAATTTTCTCTGCATTTTTTTAGGGTAGGGGCTAGGAACCCCCTCCCCTGCCGGCGTGGAGGGTTGGTTCCAATGCCGCATATCGAATTAAAGGTCCAACCGAATACTATCGGCTGGTGTATATTTTTCCCGATTCAGACAACTTTATCGGTACGTTTTCATGCACTCGGGTCACATACACCCCAGCTACTACATTTCGCATATATTATTGCAGTCCTTTCTTCCATGGCCATTAGTGCTCTGTTATGTACATTTTTCTCGTAGGAACTCATTTTTCGCTACGCACCAATTCCGCACAATCACGAGAAGTAGAAAAGTCTACCTTTTCACCCAAGAAAGTCGCTCAAGCTACATCCGATCGCCAAAGCTTTCCCCCGCTAGGTAGAAATAAACATTGTTAATAAACTATGTTCAGAGTATCAGAATGCATCGTTTAAGAAATCTCTCATGTCTGGAGGTGTCGGGCCTAAAATTGTATGATAAGTGGATATTTCCCTTTATGGCGATACATGTAAGGCTGCCAATGTCATAACCAGCCGTCTACAAATGTTTTCAAATCGATATTTGCATCATGTCTTAAGAACGCTACTCCAGAGGGAATTCAGTATCCTATCTTTGTAGTTTCCCCCTAACGAGGCTTTTTGGTAGGGTAAATGTTAGTAAGAAACTGATATATGGACTATCGGCACCGGTTTTAGCGAGATCGTCCGCTTTTTCATTGTCCTCCAATCAGTCTTGGGGTCACTCGCCAAGGAAGGTTATTACTTTGTTGTTCCTAGACAGCAGCTGGTGTTTCATGCGGGAGCTGCAGACTAAAATTAAGTTAAAATCGTGAGATGACAGAGCCAGAAATGCAGCTTGTCTGTCTAAGTAAATATAGATGTTTTAGTTCTTGACGGTTGTAGCCATTGCTTAGGTTTCCTGAGCCCTATACCGTAGTGTTCCACCAGAAAGATGAAAAGTGGAGCACCAAGCAAAATGGAGCGTTCCACTTTTCGATACACAACAGGTACAGAGGTCTGTTTTGATATTCTTCCTGGATCTGTTAATATGCCAGACATGAGCCGCTTGCAGGAACTGCAGCCCTCTGTGTGGGTTTTCCTCATTAATGGCTATTTGGTAAGGTCTTTTTAAGCAAAATCGTTTGTCCATAACATCCGTTAGATCTTCTAGGTTTTAATGTGAACCTACTCGAGAAGCATTGATCGATATTGAAGCACCTTAGGTAGGAGGCAGGGAGCTAAAGCCAGCCGAAGGATCTAACATATTTTTTGATTGGACTAGGAAGCCCAAAGAAACTCTTAGAAGGGAACCATTTTGACAAAAGCAATTTCAACGGGTTATATTAGTATGACTTAAAGGCTGTTTATATAACTGAGGCCAATGAAGAGCTACTCTTACCGGTCCATGCTGCCTGAAGATATATAAGAGATTAATTTTTATGCCACTAAATATCGTGTGAATTGGATATGTTGCGCTAAACTAAATCGAGTAAGGTGATCGAGTCAAATGGCCTGCAGTGGGATATAATTGGGATTTCTTATAACCTGAAACTGGGTGGTGTTCAAATGTCTTTGCAACGGAACCGACTTCCATTCACATTCCCATTCTTTTCGGGGTGGTTAGCCGAGTATATTCTTGTGAAGTAAATTTATGTGCCACCACATTTTCTCTCCAAAATCTCGAATAGGATATAATGCTGTACAACGTGAAAGGTATCACCAATTTTATTTCTGACAAATCCCCGTCGATCTTGTGTTGTTAAAGGAGTTAGAAGAGTATTGCTATCGATGAATCTAGATCAGTTTCCACTCTAGCATACAGTGTAACATTATCAGCATTCAGTTTCATTAAAAAGAAAGGTCAGGCCTGTCAAGTCACTTTAAAGACAACTGTTTTAGAAACCGGATCTACACTAATCGAACTCTCAGCATGCTCAACAGCATTCAGATACTTTCCCAAACCTCATTATTTAAATAAAGTCTTGACTTTTGTAATCAGGGCTGCTGTTTAGATAGTTTCTGCGAATTATTTTAGTTCTATTTGTAATACTGTTCCCGTTGTGACTTAAATTCGGTTGCAATGGCAATTGCTACAATTAAATTACCTCGCTACAATGAAAACCACAAGCGGAGGGGTGGAAGATGTTTGTGAAGTGGACGAATTTGTTATCGAATACCCAGCACAATTTTCAAACCGTGGCACCTTCCAACCATGACCCAAAGTGCGTATACCGCCCAAAGCGAGTAGGCTAAACAAAATCTAAGCTTCCGTTGCACGAGTTACTTGGAGGATTCTTTAAAATCAGTAAAACAATATCAACAAATGCAATTTCAATGCAGTCTAGATTTAATCACATGGATGAAACCGACATCCATCTGACCGGAGGACTTAATAATACTTGAAAAGAAACACAAGGGAGTTATTTCCAGTGCCGAATCTGGATAACTGACCATAGTATATTGGTTATGCAATGAAGTAGACTATTTCCTGCCACCGTATTTCATATTCACCAGAAAAATTATGACGGATTACTTGATCAATGGAGCCCTCTCAGCGATGATGTAGGAGAGCTTGCAGCGATTTACACGATTTTTACGATTTTAAACTTAACACCATCAGGCAGTTTGGTTGATGTCATATTACCTTGCATACAAGTTCATTTAAAAAATTTCATTCAGACTTAAAGTCTTGTGTATGTCGGAAATTCTAGCAATAAAAGAAGAAGCAGAATCGATAAAACAGAAGAAAAAAGGAAGAGGAAGGTGTTGGTAAATAAGCTGAGCTACCTGCATGGCAGTAGGGATTACACGCGCAACAAATATGGCAGTACAAGTTGCATGCAAGCTGTACTATCTCGTGTAACCCCCGGGTAATGGTATCTTAATCTATGTGTAGAGTCTCCGTACAGTATATCGGAATATACACTGAGCCGGTAAGGCTCTGAATTCTGTGCTAGTAAAATCAAAAATTCTTCAGTTATGCCCAACCAGCCTTGGGTTATTAACTAGATGGCAGAAGGTGACCCTATGCTGTGTACATAGCCATGGAGATATGCAAGGCAATGAAATGACTGATGATTTAGCCAAAAATTGCCTTAAAATGCATTGCAACGCAGCACTAGCTTATGCAAGTATCCCGGCTGGAGCTCTAAAAGATAAGATCATCAGTAGCAAGCCTCCAGTAGATCAACAGAGAAACCTGCCATAATTGCGAAGCAATTCTGGCCTGCATATGATAGGAAGAACTCCTTAATGGTAGGAGATTTGATACCAGGAATCTAGTATGGGTCATTATGGGTTATTGGGTCATCAGCCCTTGCTAATAAACTGGGAATACTGGGCAAACGATTTCTATAGGAGCTCTAAGGATTCGGAAAGTATCGAATTCGTCCAACAAGTACTTTGCAAGCGCCCTGGTCTTATGAATAAAAAAGGTAGGCTACTCGGTAGCTATTTCTTTTCAAAGCTAGAGGAGCTGCACAGTAAAGAGCTCATAAGTATTCTGAGATTCCTTAGGGATCTAGGACCTTTTCAAAAAGTTATTGCATGAAGTCACAGTGAACCTGTTGAAGATGAGGCAGGGACTGGATATCTCCAGCATCACTGTATTTACCTAACCCAACCAAATTAGAAATTAGAATTACATCCAGGGCAGACTTGGAATCACATTCTATGCTTCAACCATTGACAAACCCTATTATTATCTACAATGATGGCTCCAAATCCGAAGAAAACACCGGAGCAGGCGATTTCTGCAAGGTGCCCCAAATGGAAATCGCCACACACCTTGAAAGGCATGCCACGGTTTTCCAGGTAGAAGTCAAGGCTATTCTTGAAGCGGAAAGACATCTCCTTAACTCAGACACTTAGCAAACTAGTAATGGAGTATAAACCACCCTGAATTCCATCTCTAGGAAAAACAGGGTAATTGTTAAGTGGGTGGCAGGGTACAGCAATATTGAAGGGATTGAAATCCCAACCAACCAAACGAATAAGTTCTTGGGACTTAACCAGCCAACCCTGAAAACTCCAGTGTCTATTCTCGCTGGGCACTCCTTTCTCATAGGTCACCTTCACAGGATGAGACTTGTTTAGCATCCTATATGCAAAGGTTGCGAAGAGAAATCCGAAACGGTGACTCACTCTTTTCACTGTCCGGCATTCTCAGGAAAGCGTTATAGATTCCTTGGCTCTCACCTCCTGGACGAGCTGTATGAAGCCGGCGGGGATGGCTTGGGGCCAATAATTAACTATATAAGAGCATCCGGTTGGCACCTATGAGCGTATGCTCGTGGGTCTGGAGGATGAACAATGGGCCTTACTTTGGCTTACGTTCGGGGGACCCCCTACGGGGCTCAACCTCATTTTCAATCAATCAATCAATCAATCAACCTAACCGAATTTCTCATGCAGTAGCAATGCGTGGATCAATGCGAATATCTTTCTACAGTAGCTTAAATTTTGCGTGAAAAATGAATGATATTCTTTTGATGGAAAAGGCAATTTCATCACACAAGCTCCTGAAGACAAACACAGTAAACGCATGGAAAGGGATTACGTGTGTCAAATCGGTCACCTTATGGTGACACTCTTAATGGACTGGATTCAGTGCAATGAGTGTGAGAAATGGTACCACAAAACCAGCACGTCTTACACATATTTTGTATAGTAGTTTTACGAAAAGTGTAAAGTGTAATAAATGAAAGAATGATTGCAAAAATATTTTCATCAATATTGTGAATAATCTTGACGATTCTCCATGCAATGATAATTACATGCTTTACTCAACACGGATACTCACTTTACCGATTTTTTCCGAATAACTTTTGTTTTTTTTTAATAGTTACTGATAGTGAAATTAAGATAGTTTAGTTGTTTTGTTTTATGATTACCAAATAAATAAATATTTCCGTCTTGAAAGTTAGCCTACCCAATTTAAGCCATCCAGCACTGAAACTTATGGAAATGTTATAAAACTTCCAGAAATATTACAATAATTAATATTTATCGTAAACAAGAATATTTTCATTTATTATTGTAAATCTATACACTGCTTAGGTTGACATCCCTAATATAGCAGATTTACTAATTTTGGATAATTCAGACAGTAAGGACCCTTCAATCAACTTACTTTACTCGATTAGCTGGAAACCTTCTCTCCCTCTCAATTTGTTACTAACATTATATTTCTTTCCAGCGAAATATGTATATCAGCCCGTCAAATCTATCGCTCCCCCAAAAGTCCTATATCAGACCTAGAATGGAATACAATTCTCATATCTGGGCTGGTGCTGGTCGTACAGTTTTAGCTTCATTTGGTATTGCTCAAAAGAGCGACTTCAAGCTCATTGGCGATTTGGTAATAACTTGTCATATCGACTCACTCGAGCACCGCCGCAATGTTGGATGCCTTTCTCTCCTTTATCGCTACACGCATGGTCAATGTTCCAATGAATTATCTAGTGTGATCCATTGTAGAATGATTCCTACAGGCAATACTCGCGCTGCAAACCGCGCACATCATTTTATCCTTCAAATTACTTTCAGCCGGACAGTAAAATTCCGTGTTGCTATCTTATCCCAAACTGTGTGAATGTGGAACAGTCTACCATCTTCTGTTTTTCCTTGGGCTTACAATTTGCGAAGATTCAAGAGTGATATACATAGGCCTCCCTCATGATCCCTAAGCTTGTCCCTATCTCCTTGAATATTGTAAAAGAAGATGCGCTTCATTGCAGTCAGAATTCGGTTTTATATTGCCATTTTAGCCATCATAACAACAGAAATATTTTCGAAATTTATTTAACTATTTCGAAACTCCGACTGTCCCAGATTTACTTATCAGAACCGAACGGAAAGTTTTCACCACAACTTATGGGCTCTCTAATTCACAATACAGAGAAATGGAAAATTAAGAGAAAATCACAAAATGAATTTGCAGGCAAATAGAAGCTGGGACATATCTTCCGGTTCACCGAATCAAACAAAAGATTTGTCGCAGGATTAAAATTAAAATTTCCCTCCCTCGCATCCACTTTGCATTCAAAATGAGTTGCAGTTGCAGTAAGCGCATAATGGCTCAGTTTCTATAACCATAAGCAACTGGGGAGCCCTTTTCCTGTTGAACCCGTTTACAGACGTTGTGTTTGTTGTTGTCGTCGTGAAGGAAGAGCCGACCGGGTTGAACTTTAATATCATTCCTAAATGCCAACTATTGGGATATGCAGCATAAAAAGTTCGCTTGCTGCTGGTGCTTGCTCTTCCGTACTCAGGATACCTTCCCATGCCGTTGGAAAAAAAAATGAAATGGAAAAAATTATGCCATGAATCCACCAATTTTGTTGCTGGCCGATTTGGTAACACATTTTCCACTGTGTGGTGTACTCATATATAGTCAAAACGCCCACGTTTTTCGACTCCGGGATTTTTCTTTTCTTGTTCACTCTTCATAACTCATTCCAAGGATTGTGTTATTAAAACTATCCAGGATCTGGATGGAATTCTGCGGAATGTTGGTACTACATATGTACATCGCTGCAGCTTATGATGCAATGATACCCGTCGACTTTGTTAACGTCATATAATAGTTTTGAGTTATAATGCGGTGCACTCTCTGCTCACCCTGCGGTGAATGTATTTTCAATTCTAATATTGTTGATGGATGTACTCAACTCGGGCTGCAGTTTATACGTGTATACGTCAATTTCCATTAGAGGAGATCATCATGAGCAATTCGCTTTATCTGATGCAGGCGATGGGTGTAGCTAGTCTCTTTTAATCAACGAGTTTTCCACTCCAATTCGAAATAGTTTTTCCAGTAATTTTTAATTTAATTTAAATAGTTTTTGTGGAAGAATCCTAATAACTTGTGTACAGCGGTTTAAATATATAAATGGGATGGGATGCAGTGATTAATCATTAAGTGCATCTAAGAAGGTAATGGGTTCAGTTCCGATTGAATAATTTTGATTTGAAGAATTTACTTCGATGCGTTCATTAATTTTTCAGAGTAGTAATAATATGTTACTCTCTGTAAAAACTATAATCGCTTATAGTCACTCGGAAATAATATTGATAACCATAGCAAATGTGCTATTGGTCTTTTATCTGCCCTAATTACTTTCAAGGATATTAAAGGAGAGAGTTGAAAGGATTCACCCAGATTTTGACAACGTGTCTGATCGACTCGAATCACTGATTGTTGCACTCCGATTATAACACTTCTTTGGAGCCCAATTGGAATTAGACAATATAAGACTGATATTCAATTTAGTGGTTTGGAAACTACTTAGAATTGTACCATGGTGTGTGGTCAATTAATTCCGCATGAACATAAACAGCTAATTCCAGGTGCAGTACTTGTTGGGCGTACAATAGAAAATCAGTATCAAGTCGGTAATAAGTCGTCTCAGATATAAAATAAAAGCTGCTTTCGTGACGCAGGCTTAGATTATTATCAGCAATCTATCTCTAAATGATATAAGCATTGGCATAACTAGGTATGGGGCAGCCCCCTCTCCACCCCCAGGAAATTATGAAAATTCCAAAACATATTCGTTGATTCATACAATCTTACGCCTAATTAAATTGAATATGTTCGGATCGGAATCGAAAAGGCTGTAACGAGTTCTTTTCTTCAAGAGAACCTATTAAAATCTTTTTAAAAATTTTAAAACCTATTCTGAGATTGCTCTGATTCCACTGAATTTAGACAAAGGCGTGATCCGTGTGAGAAATCATGCAGTACAATTTTGACAGTTTGTGAGAAAATTTTAACTGATAACCTTTGATATCAATTAAATTTTGCAAATTTCGTAAAACTTTGTTTAATTTTCCGGAAAAAAGCTTTTTCGAATCTAGTCCCAACGGATTCAGTAATAAGGCTGATTATCTTTATAAGAAAGACACTACGTAATTTAAAACTTTAATAATATTCCATCAGATACAATACAAGGTCATGGCCATTCGAATATTGGAAGATACATACGAGTATTTACAACTAAGTGATGGAAAACATTATCACTAACTTCAAAAATAGATTTGAAAATCTACCTTTGGCACAGTCAGTTGACTCATTTATTAAGTTGTACCTGAAACATGGAGAGGCATTTGTAGGAACTTGTTTCAATGTAGAATTTTCCACCTTACAAGCTGAAATAAAAATAATAAATAATATGTTCCAAAACAAGAGCATTGTAGTAAATTTGGACAGATCTGGGTCTTCCTGTCAGCTAGACACTGATAAACATTGAAAATGAGATAATCAAAAACAAACAGCACAACACATGCTAAATAAGTTGCAGATAATAAAAACCGTAAACTAAACCATATACAGACTTTAACTATCTCTTTATTAGTGCTTTATAAAAACGTAAATAATTGATCTAAAATCAGCATCTATCTTCAAACCTGTAAAGTACTTACATAAGTACATTGGTACTTAAGTATTAATACCAGTACCAGGATCTGGACTTAAATGGTTTTTAAGTACAAGTCCCGGTACTGGTATTATAAAAAACTCAAGTACAAGTCCTGATACTTAAAAGTGTTTTAAGTACCAGTACCGGAACTTGTACTTAAAAGACTGTTACTAATACTTGGTATAAATACCGCGTATTAGGTTTAGCGTTATTATCATATCAGTTTCGTGTATGGAACTTAAGGCTTCGGATTTATTTTCCTAAATACCTGAGAGAAGCAAAAGAGGGGATTTGGAGAACAAAGGTCTCTGTTAATTAAACGACACCACTTCCTATGATTTAAGCAAAATTGACATCACGTTGGATACTTGAGTAGTATATGGACACCACCGCAGTAGCAGTTGTACTACGTGCGAAAGGGACAACCTGGTTTTGTCCCACTTTGAGCCTGTTTGCGTACGATTCTTATGGTTGGTAGGTGGATCTTTAAAAAAGCTGTGGAAATATAAAACTAGAAAAAAATTCTGTGCGACTATGAGTTAATGTGTGTGGGAATGGGAGATCATACGCGCTATGATGAGCTCCACTTGGGACTAACGAGTAGAAAATAAGTAAGGTAGCTTAAGCAGAGAACGTAAAGAGGTCGAACTACTTTGATATTATAAACGTTTATGGGAATGGGAAATCATACATGTTATGATGATCTTTAGTAGATCCTTGCTTACGAATGGATTGTAGGGAGTAGATGAGTTTTGCTTGATTTCATTGGGATTAAAGAAAAGAGTGCACTTTCACTCAATTCGCCAATTACATTATGTACAAATCTATTTTCACAATAATTTAAATGTCCGAGTAAAACTATTTCGTAAATACTCGACGCCGTTAATCTCGATAAGCAATAAATAACGCCCGATCGCCGAATGTTGACTGAATATTCAACGAGAATTATAAAAATGAATGGGAAACAATTGAAAACTGTTCGCAGTTTTGCTGACCTTAACATCGCAACCTCGACACAGATTACCAAAAGCTTTTCTTATTAAAATCGCCCCGAATGTGTACTGGTACATTTGCAGTAAATTAATCTAGTGTTTTTGCTTTCTTAGGAGCGCAGTTAAGGTTTCACGTAGGAAAACTACATATTACAAAAATAAGGACGCGATGTCTGCGACTTGTAAAATGAGAATTATCTTATGAAGAATTATTTTATTTTTATGAGAATTATTTTATTTTTTGTGTGCAGCGGAAATTATGTTCTAGAATTTAGATTATAGCTGCGTTCCTTTTAATCCGCAGAACAGGGCAGAACAAAAGAAACACAAAAGAACGCCTCATACATTTTCATAGATGATTTATAAATGAAGCAAACAGTACAAATAGTTTGCTTCAATCGACAGAACAATTTTTTCTCTCCAGGATATAGGAGTTCTGGTACGAGGTACACAAAAGAAAACAGCTTATGTTTTTTGTGGGTTCTGTAACTTATAATTGACTCTGTCTATTCTCTGTAATTTTAGAAACTTTATGGTTTTTTTAATATATGCAACTTAATTGGTTCTAGGCATTATATCAACATCTTGTAAGTCCTCAGAGCAATGCATAAAAAATCTCGGTCAAAAGCTGGGAATACTGATGAGCTAGTATACTTCGCAAAAAAAATGTTTGCGAAAGTTGGGGACCTAGTCCACCCCAGGAAAAAGTCCTAGTTACGCCAGTGGGTATAAGAAAGTTTTTCGAAATCATAATAACCACATAATTTCTTCCAAATATTAATTCTTGGCAACAAATACACCAAACATCACTGTAGAATATTTTCTGTTCGCATCATCATTCATGACTAATGATATGAACTGTGTTTTGAGAATATATATAAATATTTGAATTAATACGGGCCTACTCCAGGCTCCTCTTTTGAGAAGAGGAGGTATTTTTTCTGTGTTTGCATTTACTATAATAATTCATTTTACTTTAAAGACATACATAGCTCTAAACGATAATATCCAGAATCCAGACCGTTAGTATCACCGTTGAGCTATTGCCAGTGGGAGGGCGGCGAGATTCGGGCTATTTGAATGCACCGTGCTTACCCAAAATATAAAAAGTGGAAGCTGATTACCTGTAATTCCGCCTTGGAAGCCTCGCCTGCGGCGCTAATTTTAGCGTAACTGGAGTCTTTACATAACTCTGGCTCTCGTTTTCTTATTTTTTTTATTTTTGTTTTATTGCAGCTGTTTGTTAAAAAAGAATAAAAAAAAAACTTTTCTAAATTTCACTTTAACTTTATTTCTGCAAGTATCAATTCCTTTTTAATTCTTCAAATGGCAAACTTCTTTCAGAATTCTTTTTAAGATGACGGGCTACTACACAAACAATCTTTCTTCGCGGTCCTACGTAACTTATGCTAACTCTATTTTTCTGCGATCTGGTACTACAATTCATTTTAGCCTATTCAGCGGCCTCTCTTTTTACAAGGACTAATCAGATTTTACATTTAACTTTTAATACGCTTCAAAGTATCTGTTATATTTCATTTATAAATACATGTCAGTACTTTGCTTTTTTAATTCTTAATACATGTCAAAATTTATTTACATTTCATTTTTAATACAAGTAAAAATTTTGCTGATTTTTAAATCTTACTACATGTCAACATTTTCTTTACACTCCATTTTTAATACAAGCGCCAAGCTAGTTTTAATCATTCTTGGCTGGGCCTGGAGGTGAGCAATATTCCATCTTTACGGGATATCTGTCAGAGTAATTCATTTCCTCTATCTGTCAGAGTTTTTATTCGAATTTCAATTTTTTATATTTGCAAAAGTTCAATCCTAAATCTCTATACCCGTTAAAGTTTTCGTTCGACTTCAACTTCCTATTTCTGTAAAAGTTTTCCTTTAATTCTACAATTTATCTCGGTCAAGATTTTAATTCAATTTTAAATTTCTATATATCGCGGTTTTCATTCATTTTGAACTTTCTATATCTGCAAAAGTTTTCTACCCGGTTTTTAAATTTCTATACGTCAGTCAACATAGATCATTTGTTTCCTAGTTTCAGAAATTGCTACGATTACTTACTGACTTCGAGTTGCTATGTCTGTTAAAGCTTTCATTTAATTTTTATCTCTATCTCTGTCAAAGTTTCTATTCAATTCAAACTTCCCATATTTGCCACATTTTCATTCTCCCAAACCCCTATATCTGCTAAGGTTTTCGTTCAATTTTATTGTCCGCAGCTATAAAAGTTCTAATTTTAATTTCACTTTTCGGTTAGGAATACTTCATAGTTCATTTGCGCCATTATTGTCATTATTGTGGGATGCCCTTTATTAAATCGGACTGCGCAGCTCATTTGCGACGACTACTTATTTGTCGCGCGGAATTGGAAGGGTTATTTTGGAATTTCAATATGGTTCAGTGTCTGTTTTCTGACGTGCAATCCTCGCAGATGTACATGTATGTACAATTCGCGAAATGTCATAATGGGCATAATTTATATTTGGGAGTGCTCTATTATCTAACTTTCCGCCGGGAACACTGAATTTTCTGTTTTGAAGAGTGTGAAATAAACCTAGGCCTGTGATAACTTCTGCAAGGAGACTCCCTCCCGGATTTATTTAAATTAAAATAGATTGCAGGAATATTTCAGTGATGGGCTGAACCCACCATGCAAAAATCCTTCAAGCAACAACATCCCCAGCAGAGTTTTAAGGGAAGACTTGGTGATCGTGTTATCCGTGAATTAATTGTTTGTTGTAGGTTGCCTGGAAACTTGGACATTCAGCGCATACAGCTTTACGTGAAAGGCATCCATTACGTTTGCACACTCCTCAGACATAGAAAAATCCTAACTGACATTAGGATAACTTGGGGTTATCTTCTACATGGACGTGGCTTTTGCAATAAACCTTATACAAGTGACTAGCCATGCAAGTAGTTTGGTAACACTATAATATCGCAAAGTGTGACCCGTGAAAAAAATGATAAGAAACCGCCCGCAACATATCGAGAAATGGGATGACGTTGATTTTTATTCTTGGTTCCAACTGTTGAAACATCGGCTTTGAGCTCGACTGACTGGACTGGTAAAAACTGCGCACACTTTAAACAAACGGTTATTTTGATGTTTTCTTCTTCATCGGGATACACAATGGCAATTTTCCTTTAAAAATTCACAATTACCGCCGTGCTGACAACTTAAAATTTTTCATCTGCGGTCATTAATAGACTCAGAAATACTTAAGTAAAAATCTTGGTACTTAAGTACAACACCAAAGGAGCCCGCACACTGCCGACTTAATTGATAGCCCAGTCAGTGACTGCTCTGTTGACTTGTCACCGACTGATTGATTTTTAATCGTTGCTGATTGACTATCGTTGCATGTGCGCATGTTGCATCGTCTTCTGTCAGATTAGTAATCCAGTCAAAGACGTTGTGTTAAAATTTCACAGTGTTGTTAAACACTTGGTAACCGATTTAAAAATTACAATAAGACACATAGCCATGTAGTAGTTTACTG
Organism: Dioctria linearis; assembly: GCA_963930735.1. NCBI lineage: Eukaryota > Metazoa > Arthropoda > Insecta > Diptera > Asilidae > Dioctria > Dioctria linearis. The sequence continues at coordinate 73,944,412 of OZ005742.1, read as the reverse complement.
GTGGTTGAGGAGGAGGAGAAGAAGTAGGATTTCAAGAAAAGGATGTGGAAGATTCTTTCATGCTTTCCAAGCATAAACATAAATACTTAGATATGAATTTATTTAAAATCTAATAAAATAAACCGAATTTGCAAATTTCATCAAAGTTGTAAGATTTCTAAATTGCTGGCAGCTCCGAGGATTTTCGGGATGTTTCTCTTCAGAAAACAATAAGATCTCACCCCGTAAATATTATGCATTATAATATTTATCGCAACCGTAAATCCGTTTTTTCAAAATTTCTATTTGTACAAATATGTACTTTAGCCAGGACAAATTTTAATAAGATTTAACATGAAAAAACGATACTAACGGCGGCTCCGATCAACAACGATTAACCGATTGATATTGAGGTTGCTGATGCAGATTGAGCACAACAGTCCGTTCGATTCAGTCAGTTGCTAGCCGTCAACTTCCTTCTGATTATTTAGTTGCTGACTGACGTAAAATAGAGCAGTTTACGATTCTGAACGCTGTTGCATGTAACGTTCAAAATCAACTGACTTTTTAGTCACCGACTGCCGTGCCGTCTGTGATTGTTCAGTGTGCGGCCTGCCTAACTAAGTAGGGCATTTCAAAAGTATTAAGTAATAAATCTTAAGAAACGAAAATGTACTTTAAGTCCTTTTTTATTTAAGTATTGCCCAGCTCTGGATGCCAGTCTATTCACACAGACCTTTTCCTCAATGTCAATGAAACCACATACAGTTCAAGTTTAAATTATTAATTAGTTCACTTATAAGAAAAAGGTACATGTTAACAAACCCCTGCATCTATTCAAAACCTGAAAATAACATGTAAGCAGATACCATAATTATCCCTAAAGATGACGGAAAGGTTCGTCGAAATCATCCATACCTGTCAGTAAATAAATGCAAATATATCGATTTTTTTTTATTCATTTCTCAATTTATTCCAAAAATAAATCAGCTACCCCTTGTTGGTATACACCCTTTATTATGAATACTCGATCTCATAGAAGAAGAACCTGACTGCAATGCGAATAAATTATTTCAAACTTTTACTTGCAGTCTTGCAGACGAACTTCATTTTCTCGCACATACAACATTCTTGGCATTTCCGAATTTAAATTTTAAGTAACGAACACTTAGGTCACTCGCCATTGCTCTATGTATGTTTTGTATTTGTATGAAAGGTTTTCGTAATAATTATGGTGACACTTATAAAAAGTTGGAACAAATTTATATGTGAATAATTACCTGGGGACTGATCCTAGTATTTTTTCGGATGTAATTGTATGTACTTTTGTTCTTTTTCTTCTGAGTTGTTGTTCAGGCCAGCTAGTGGCACAATGTGAGATTAATAGATAATTACACTTTGTGGAATGATTGTTTTTTATTTATTTTAAATTCCTGTGTTAGTTCAACTTATGTTATTAAAGTCAATCTCCTGAGTAATTTTAAATTTTATATCATACAAATTTACATAACTACCGCTTGACTAAAGTAAGTTAAGTGGTAATTCACCTACCTAAAAGGAAAATTAAATTCCATTGCCACGCAAAAAAAAAACAAATTAAATTACATCGTAATGCAAAAAAATAAGAACTTCAGTATGTATGTTTATGGTATCCGTGGAATTTCTCTTATTCGCATCGTAAAAGTGCACAGAGAATGAACAGAGAATGTTTCCGAAAAAATTTAAAATTCAAACTTTCTAGAGAGCAATAAGACCCTATGAAATTTCACCCAATTTTATATCTGACAGAACTATTAATACATATCAAATTCCACGCAAACATCTAGCACTGAGAAGAAATAATTTAATCTACTCACCTTACTTTATATATCAAATGGCTTGGTTCAGTTAGGCTTAGAACTAAGCCAGAAGACTCCCCCAGTATTTAATCATTCCAGGAATGGATGCTCTAGATTCCCACCTGCTGAATGAAGTAAATGCTTAAAATTCTTAAAATGAAATTATGTTTTTTTCCTCCCGTTTATAATTTGAATAATTTATTAAAACCCTTTAAAGAGGGCTTGCATTCTTCATTCTTCTTGTAATTTTATTTTGCAGTTTTTGTCTTCTAATTTATTCTCTCTAAATCGTAAATGCTCTATTATCTCCTAAAGTTTGCTTTTACTGTTAATATATCTACTTCTAGCCACAGATAATATCTCTTCCCTAGACAAGGTAAGGACTCTCATCAATTTTTTTACATCTCAAACATCAATATTGAATACTAATCAGACAAATCTATGGACTCGATTTAATTTATTGCACTGTTTAATGAAAATGGATGTATTATTTTTAAATTAATATCTAAATGGCTTCTTTCTATAAAAACAAATAAATTATATAAAGATTTATATCAGTCTTATGGCCAGTTTCACAGTCTGAGTTTAAACCAAATATCTAGTTTAAACTCGACGAATGGGTTTCACAGTTTGGCTTAAACCCCGGTTTAAGCTAGAGTTTAAACCGAGACATCCCTCGGTTTAAACTCAAGATAAAAGTATTTGACAAGTGTGACATTTTATTTTGACAGTAGCATTCTTTGTTTCTATCAAGAAAATTATTATATCATGGATTCAGATTTAGACATTTTTAGCGATGAAGAAATCTTTTTTGAACTAAATTTAAAACTCTGTCGACGACCGAGAGTAATTAGAAATCGGCCAAATCATTTTAATGAGTGGGACGACGTTGATTTTTATGCTAGATTCCGTTTAAGTAAGGAATCGGCGTATGCTGTTTTGGAGCTTATAGCGCCTCATATTCAACACCCAACAACTTGGTAAGTGCTGTAAAATTTAACAAATATTTTATTCACTAAAATGTTGCAATATTTTAGGAATGCAGCTCTGTCCCCTGAACATATGTTGCTTTTAACGCTTCGTGTTTATGCAACCGGTTGTATGCTTATTACGGCAGGAGATTTCTGTGGAGTTTCGAAAGCTACAGCCTGCCGAGTTGTAGCAGTAGTGTCCCATCATATTGCTCTGTTGAAAGATCATTTTATTGTATTTCCAAATACTGAAGAGGAAATACAAAGTGTTAGAGCAGGATTTTTCCACTCTGCGCGTTTTCCTAGAGTCATCGCAGCATTGGATTGTACACACGTGAGGATATTGTCACCTGGTATAACTAGATTTATGTTTTGCTCTATATTGTACTAAGGTAATTAATTATTTCAGGTGGGCAGAATGGTGAATTGTTTCGTTGTCGAAAAGGCTTCTTTTCAATTAATGTGCAGACAATATGTGATTCGCAGCTTAAAATTCTGGATATTGTTGCGAGATGGCCAGGTTCTGCTCATGACTCTACAATATTTAATAACTCCAGGATTTGCGCACGCTTTGAAAGCCGTGAATTTGCTGACAGTTTCATTATTGCAGATGGTGGCTATCAGTGCAGGAGCTATATGATGACACCACTAGCAGAAGTTACTACCACGGAAGAGAATTTGTATAATGAATCTCTTATACGTACCAGGAACTGCGTCGAGCGAAGTTATGCGATTTGGAAAAGGAGGTTTCCAATTTTATCTATTGGAATGAGAATGAAGCTGCCAAAGATCCAGAGTATAATTGTAACGGCAGCAGTCCTGCATAATATATGTTGCATGAATAGTGAAAATATATTACCAGCCCTATCAGAGGAGTTAGAAGCAGCTGTTAATTTTGTGAGTACGGTTCCTCGGAATGAACTTAATCCCAGATCGACCAATGAAAACCTGGTACGGAGATCATTAATCAATACCTACTTCAAAAACCTTGTTTAAATAGCTATTGTAATGTAAAACAAACGTTTTTTCAATTGTAATTATATTTTTAATTGTATTAAATAAAGGAATCCAATTTGTTTTTAGAAAGTGTTAGCTTGTGTGCCAAAATCCGCATTTTTAATTCATGCTCCTCTTTTATCATTTTCATTTTCTCTTCGTGCTCTTTTGTCATGAGAGCAATCTCCAGTTTATGCTTTTCATCTGCCATTTGCACGTTCTTTTCAACAGCAAGTAACTTGGCATCTGCGAGTGCTTCCCACTTGTTCCGTTCGTTTTCAACTTTTTTGTCCTTTGTCTGATATCTCAGCGGCTTGGAAATTGATTCCTTCAGCATGGATGGACTATAATTTTTCCACATTTTAGTTGCTGATGGCTTGCTGTTGGAAGCTTTGCTTTCTGTCGAAACTCCTTTTTCTGAAAATGTTGCACAGTAAATAGGCAATACTTATAGAAAGTGGATAGTAAAACATTACCTTTGGGTTCTTCAAGGAACTCTACTACAAACTGGCTAACGTCGGGATTTCCTGAGCAGTCATCGGCATAGTATTCTAATCCAACCTCATCTTCCAGGTGATCCATGTCTGATAATAGAACATTTTATTTTTATTTTATTAGAATTTTTGAGACCATACAATTGTAGCTACATACTTGCTTTATATAAGGCGTCCGAGTCATACATTGCATCCAAACCCTCAATTTCAATTGATGAAATAATTTCCTTTACTTTGACATCAACGTCGGTTATATTAACCGGATTGCTGGACCCACCTCCTGTTGCATATAGCTCTCTCTATTCCAGAGCAAAATTTCTTTTAGAAGTTTTTTTTATATTGTCGTATTTACTTCTCAACACTAAATAGTCCCGGTAAGTTTCACCACTTGTCGAATTATATGCGGATTCAATATCCTTCCACGCATTCACTTTGTCTTCCAACCTATATTTGTCCGTTTTTTTACACTCCACTATATGTTTTTTTTATTAACTAGGGAAAGCAATAACTCAACTTCCCTTTTGTTAAAATTTGCAGCCCTTTTTGATGATGGCATATTTAAAATTAGTCAATATAAATCAAAATGTTTTTTGTTTTAATTTCTGGTCTGTTTACTTTTTGGATTGACAAATTGAGAGATGGAAAAATTGCTTCACAATGGCGGCGATAACTAATTTAGTTCACAATGTAATCAGTAGTACCAACGTTACTAAAACATTGCACTGTGAAACCCAATTTGGCTTAAACTACGTTTAAACTAAACCTTGGTTTAAACTCGACTGTGAAACTGGCCATTAATGTGCAAAGAAAATATTTGTGGATTTGCCATATTACAGGCGGATAAAACAAAAGAAACTACGATATTAAAGATATATGTAAATCTATTTACTTTACTGCTTAAATTCGATTATAAATTTAGATTATTTTCCAAGACTCAGAATGGTAGCTATGGTAACTGTGGCCAGGCCCCAGAGGAGAGGGGGTCATGACGGTCTTTTGATATGGGCCTCTTAATATAGGGGGCCCCAAACAACACTATTTGATACTACACCAAACGATCAAAATGTTAATTTTGCCCTTTTACGTAGGGCAACAAACATTTTTTTTCTAAGATAAAATCTAATTTAACTATAGAAGGCCTTATTTTTGGTGTAATTCTATTTTCGCTTTTCCTCAGATTTTCATTTTTTTTTCACTGCACGTGCACAACTAACTGCCGATATGATTTCAAAATCTTAGAGAAAAAATTATTGAAGAATAGTAGGCTTTGAGTTGTTACATAATTTGAACTCATTATTATCGCAGCCGCTTTTTCTTGCTATGGCTAAATTGACAGTTCTCAAAGTGTTGCTCTGCTATGCTATCGAAACAGCTATAGCTGTAGTATTGAACACATTCTAGTTAGTAGCTTGTCTTTGACGTTATTAAAAGTTTAAAGTTAAAAGTGTTGCTAAAGTGTTTTAATTTTATTTCTCGATAATTGAATTGAGCTCTATAATTGGATTTTTTAAACTACATAAAATTGGAAAAACGGGTAATTTTTTCTGTTTGGCTTTGATTATTGATAATAAATAAAAATAAATAAACTAGGGCGGTAATTAAAACATGAAGAGGACCTATGAAAGTGATGCCAGCAAAATTCAAAAGAAAAAACTTCAGGAGTCAGCTATTAAAAGTTTAAAACCGATTTCACATTTTTTCAACAAAGATTCATCAAATCAAGCAGAAAGACCTGCAATATTTAATAAAGAAGATTCCGCAGTTCAAAATGCAATAAATACAGTTAGAGAAATAGAGGAGCTGGATGAAAATACTATTGAGAACATTGAGAGTGTAATTACAGTGCAAGATGATGTAGTTTGTGCGATGGAATTACAAGATGAAAATGGTCAGTTGAACAGCGTGCAAACTGAAGGTGGAATTGAAGTAAATATACTGAATACTGAAGCATTAATGTGTTCCGATATTGGAATGCTAGATAAAAATAACAAGGCTCAAATGCAATCATTTATGAAAATTACTCTGTTTGAAATACAATAAAATATTTCAAAAGACGCGGCCAATCGTGGATTTCCATATCGCTTACTTTCAAAGAACCTTGCAAATTGAGAAACGTGTGATAGAGACTGGATATGCTGGAGCGTCCAAAACCAATCAATTTATTGTGGACCATGTTACATTTTGAACAACAACATGCATTTTTCATATTTAACAGATAAATTGGGATACAACATAAAAAATGGTTGGAAAAAGTTAAATGACGGGATATCATCTCACGAAAACTCTATTTTACACAAGGAAATGTATATATCGTGGAAAAATGCACAAAAAGCTGTTTTGGCTAATCGTGCATTAGATAACTTGCTGGTAAAAGAACTTAAAAACGAGAAGTCACATATTGGAAAAAGCTTTTGGAACGTTTTCTTGATATAATATTTTTTTCTATCTGAGAGAGGACTAGCTTTTTTTGGATCCAGTGAGCGCATTGGGAATCCAAATAATGTTAATTTTCTGGGCTTAGTTGAACTTCTAAGTAAATATGATGCGATATTATCAGAAGAAAAAAGAGATTGCAAGTTCATTATCTTTCAAATAAAATTCAAAATGAGTTTATGGATTTTTGTGCCTCATTTGTTAAAAAAAAATTATTGATGAAATTAATAACGCTAAGTATTTTTCTATTATTGCTGATGCAACTTATGTTAAATTAAGCGAATTAGATTTTTCAATTGAAGAACGCTTTATATCTTTTGATGATTTTTCGGAAAAAACTGGTAATGAAATTGCTAGTCGCTTATTGTTCAGGTTAAAATATTTAAATTTGAATTTTTAAAACTGTGTTGGGCAAGAATATGAAATGGTGCCAATATGGTTGGAAAATATAACGGCGAAAATTCAAATTGCACGTTCAACAGCTGCCATAATCATACTTTAAATCTTGTTGGAGTTGACTCAGCAGAATTCTGCAAAGATGCAATAACATTCTTCGGAACTATTCAGCAAGTATACAACTTTTTTAGTAGTAGTCCAAAAAGATGGGAGGTTTTAAAAAAACATCTTCACGGAATTTCTTTACACAACATTTCAAGAACTAGATGGTCTGGAAGGATAGATGCTGTTAAGCCAGTGGCCCTTCACTTAAAATCCTTATTAGCAGCTGTCAACGAATTTGAATTATGTAGTCTTTCAGCTGATG
>OZ005742.1:73842454-73936738 GCA_963930735.1 Dioctria linearis | reverse complement strand
GAATATTGCTGATAATTTCCCTTTGTTGAATGTAGCAAAATTTCATAGTCGTTATTATATAACAATGCCTTGTAAAACAGTAAAGTTGAAATACTTACGAATAGGTACTTTACTATTTCTATGTGGTGACAAATGTGTGTACTTGCAAAAATATGTAGACCACGTAATGGTCGGTAATCCTGGATAAAACAAGAAATTCCATACGATGCTTAGAACGTATACATTTTTGATACAAAGCTGTACGCAATAAACATTCATAACATTCATACTTTACTTTTCCAAGCTAGCATATCGTGGCTGTGAAATTGGATGAAGGGCTTGTGTCCGGAGAAACTTTGGAAAACATTCGTATTTTAGGGATGTAAATACAGAGATGATTCTCCATAAGTGAACATTGATCCCAACGTGTTAAACAATTTCTTTTGTAATGTGATACCTCCAATCAGTAATATACATTTGTCGACCCTAATTATCTTATACAGAAGAAACTGCTTTTTCTTGCTTTGATGGTATGGAAATTGATAGAACTAAGAAGGGTTCTATTGTGTCAATGAAAACAAGCATAAGTTTTATCCATTCTAACATAAGTTTCACCGTACCGGAAGCCAATGATAACTGAAATTTCTTTCTAAAACTTTAAAAAAGGACAGTTGTAACTCTGCACTTTTGATAACTAGGACAGACATCTATGAGGCTCTTGACAACAAACTAATAGTTATACTGGCCCCATTTAATTTTACTAAAGATTTTTTAATTTGGTACTCTACGGGAATCATTTTCTGAGCCGCTTTTATTTATTTATCAATAATATCCCCAATGTCTTCTCTAGCACCCCAGTTTAATCTATATGCAGATGATATTTAAACATACCATAACAAATCAATTGGACTAATCCAAACTAAGAATATGTCAAGAATAAACGATAATCTACTGCTCTTAGGCTGTTAATGGTCGTTAATAAAAATAAACTTTGTCTTAACTGAACCAAGCCAAATTTTCTAGTGGTTTATAAAGAGCTGACATTGCACCCATTTACATTATACTGAATAATTCTGCCCAGGAATATGTTGAAACTGTAAAAGATTCGATTTCAGTTATTACGATCATATTACTTACTTGGTGCAGAAATCAGTGGCGCATCCAGGGATCCCCCCCCCCCCCCCCCCCCCAAATATTTAATTGAGTTATTGAAAAAATATATTTTTTTTATTTATATAATTCAACTTCAAAAAAATCTTTTATTCCAAAACTTAAAAAAAATAAAAAAAATTATTTCAATGAATATTATTGTATGCATGGCATGTATGTGCATAGGTTTTCCTCCGAATTTGAGTTTGGGATCCCAAGTTTGGGTGATCCAAAACTTGCGAAAAACACTTCGCAAGCCACGATACAGACTCCTTCACTACAACATCAGAGCCCTAACTTAGTCCCAACTCTTAACAATCTAAAATATTTGCAGTGTTCTTATGTAAAACCACTGACATGTATAATATGGACTGACTGCGTCCATAGAAATACACTGCAGAAAAAGGCTCACTTCTATATAGCGTTCTCTTTCGGTCTAAGCACCAAGTACCAGCTGCCAGATAACTGTCAACAACAAATAAATAAGTTGGTTCATCGAAGTAAATGTTTTTAAATTATTCTTTTGGGTTAATTAGTGATAAAAAGTGTTTTACCAAAGCAATATATTTATAGATACTCAACAGAAATTCGAAAGGTTTCACTTTTCAACTTCCCGCAAATAGCTTTTTCAATGTTGGCACCCATGTAAGAACTATTTTTGACACAAAAAATTGTACCAGCATAGCATATCGAGTAGCCCATATTGTATATGCCATTTACACACTGGCATATACAATATGGGCTACTCGATATGCTATGCTATGCTGGTACAATTTTATGTGTCAGTTTGGCTAGTGTGTACCCTAAACTACTATTAAAAAATGTCTTTTTGCAAAGAAATTATATTAAAAAGTGACACATCATCCACACCGCTTAATGCGGTGTGTCCCATTTAATGTTTTTTTTTGCTAAATTTAAGTAAGATGTAGTAACATGACCCCCCCCCCCCCACCTAATTTCAACGCTAAATCCACCCCTGGAAGAAAGTCTACAAATGTCTGTTCCGTTACCAATGCTTTTACAAATATCTCACGTTGGGCTCGAGAACTGTATGGTAGTTCAGCAAGTGGGTCCTGATATAAGCTGCCGGATCAGTTGAACTTGGGTAACGTTCTTGACCTAGGTTACCAGCTAGCCATGCTGACGAGTTTCTTGAATATTTATAATTTGGATAAGAAGCTTATTGAATAGAATTTTTGACAACCTCTTAAAATGATTGCCGATGAATATCGCAACAGGGATTTAGGTTACCCACAAATGAATGTTGATGAATCTTGTAGCTCTAGCTTGTGATAACATTTTGAAATTGGTTATCCACAAAATAGTGATGGTAGCGATGGTTTGTGGTAACTTACAAAACTATATTTCTTCAAGAATGATTTTTTTTGATTCTCCGGTCTATAGCAACATTAAAAAAAATTTTTTTTTTGTAATTTCATCATACAACCCACTTTTTATTTTGGTTGACAAGATTCAAGTCTTGGTTTTGACTCATCAACAGGTCCCAAATAGCAACATTGAGTGACTTGAAAAACAAGAACAAAGAAAAAAATTAAAAAAGCCAAAAAATTGAGAAAAATAGAAAAACATTTTTTATTACACCCAGAATTTATTCTGAGTTTATAAGAGATGAGATCAGTTTGATTTGCTTCAAGCGTCTACGGCAGGCAGAAAACCAAGTCGTACCGATGAGGTTTGCTGCTAACACGAAACGCTGCTTCGTTTTCCTTTTTCTTTTTCAGCCCACTGCGGGCGTACATAGGTTCGATTCGTTTCGAATGAATCTGGTTTTTAAATTTTTTTCTATTTTTCGTTTTTTCATTTCTTTTCTTCATTCTATTTTTTCATTTGTTTTTCAAGTCATTCAATTACGCTATTTGGGACCTGTTGATCAATCAAAACCAAGACTTGAAACTTATCACCCAAAATCAAATGAGTTATAACAAATTCTTTAACTTTTGCTATTGAATCCAGAAAAAAATGCCTTCTTGAACAAATATAGGTTTGCCCCGGTAAAAAATCTTAAGGAGTAATCACTAATTTTGTTACAAAACTATGTAGGAATGAATCTTAAACGCGAGCCTTGGGGAAATGTTCTGACCTATGTTACCTAAAAATACCTAAAAATGTAATAGGAGAAATGCATTTGATAGAACCTGTATCCTAAAGAAAAAGCAAACGAAAATTTTCTCAATAACATTTAAGAGGCATCCTCAAATCTTCTAAGATATTCCTTTATTGCAAATACGCGAAACAGCAGCATCAATAATATTAAAAAAGTTCCTGTTTCTGGTGAATTCAATCCACCTGGCAGAATAAAGGTAAGTTTTTCATTTTGAGTTAACTCCTTTTTTGAGCTACAATTCGTTTTATTTGTAAGTCCAAATTAGAGGACAATTGCATTTCCTGAAAATATATTACAATACATCAAAAGCATACCCCATGACAATTAGAGATATTCCTATTGGGCCCATCAAGAAACAGTTTTGTGAACCTGCATCTACTCAGGTTCTCCCATGTCTGCTGATGATTTCTATGAACATCCGCTTCGCTGAAAGACCCGATACTCGAGGTGGCAATGTCTGCGGCGGGTTCCAGTGAGAGGAATGAAGAATCACAGCCAGCCTTGGTGACCAGAAACCTACTGAAGGGACACATTGTTGTGTATTCACAACTTATCCATAGACGACCTGAATTCCCACAGTAACTTAGAGCCATCAAGGCTGCCTAACTATCAGAAAGGATAGTAATGTCCTTTCCCTTGATCTCCATATCAAGGGCTAGCTTCGCTTACGATGGCGAAGACAGTAAGTAGTGTGTCTTCCAAGTGTGTACTTCATCCCAATGTCAGGTTCAAGAAGGTAACGTCCGTCCCGGCTTCCTATTTCGTGATAGAGCCGTTGGCGAAAAATTTTTAGGACGAACCGAGAAAGGCACGGTTAGGCCTCGATTTCTTTACAGGAAAACTCACAGAGAAGCGACGCCCGAAACGAAGCTCGGAACCATCGCATCACATGGCATTCTGGCCAGAGGGTTTCCAGATCCATCCTACACGCCAAAAGCAATGAAAAGAACCAGTCCAGCCGTCCTCCCAGCAACTGTGTTTGGCACCATCACTGGCAACAGTTCGCTTGATGCTCATTTAACATGGCTGAAAGATGATGACAGCGCTGTGTCTGCCCTGCCTGAAAGGAGAGCCTGAGACAACGGAACACTTTTTTTGTGCTTGTCTGGCCATCGCCCGGTGCAGGCTGGATAGTCTAGGTTCTGCCCTTCTATCCGTAGAGGAGTTGAAAAACCTTTCTCACTTAGACCTGGTACGCTTCATTAAGAGTACAGAAAGGTTTTGGTGATAGGGCTTCCAGCAGGAAAGCAAAATGGGCCGCGATGGCCTCCGTGCTTGCGATCTCTCGTTCCTCTGCCAAGAAAAAAAAATAAAATTAATGCCATCTTTAAGCATGGCATGACCCAGGGCCCCGCAATCCAAGGGGCCCCCTAGCCCGTGTTATAGTAGACCAACCGATGACCAATTCTTCAACCAATAAGACAGCTTATTACAGGCTAGTTTAGCTGTTAGAGTTTGGCTACTCAAACTAGACAGTGTCGAACTTCTATACATGGCAACAAATTTTCATATAAAGTAACGTAACGTAACTCTGTTTGCAGTCCCAATACTTTTTAAATTTCCGGAATTTTCATTTTTTCATGGTATACTTTCAGTAACCAAGCTCAATTTATTTGGTAATCTGCAAAAAATTTCGTACTGTTGGTTCCTGTTAGAGACTTGTTGGAGACTTTTTGTGACACATCTTCTTGGAAACTATCGCCGTCCTATCGCCGTAAGCTAGTTTAGTACGCACACAATGAATAACTGTCACCAAAAAACCTCATACTTTTTATCATCATTCATTAATATAAATTTCGAGCAAGCAGCTGTGGTCTGTGTATTTCTCATAAGGATATAGAACATATCAACGCTATTGGATTCTTCCATTTTATAGCGAAAGTGCCCTTAAAGGAAAATTTCATTTAATATTTAATGAACTGCAAACCTATCCTGAATTCTCTGGATATTTCCGTATGAGTGTTGAAAGTTTTGATAATTTACTACAAATCTTGAGACCTGCTATAACTTAAGAAATTACCAATATGTGCTCATCTATTGAACCCAAAGAGAAACTTCTTGCTGTAACTCTAAGGTCTATAAAAACTTTCATGAATATTTCTCCCTACAATTTTATCTTCAAATTAAACTTACACTTTCTGAGTCCATGGAAGTAAAGGTCATGAAAGTTGAAAGTGATGAAAGTTTGAAGAATATAGTAACGTCGAGAGAGCAAGACCGTTTTTTTTTTGCATCCATTGTGCTGACCACTACTTACGTAACAAACGGTAACAAACATGTAAACATGTAAACAAAAAGGTCATGAATTGACGGTGGCTACAAAACAATTACGTGAAAAAAAGTCACCAGTGCGCGATAGGTCTTAACATACTTTACGTCATTATTCCTGTTGATAACCCAAAGTATTTCAGAAAATAATTTCTGTTATGCGCCCCTTATCCTAAAGTGCCCAGAGACCACACTTAGCTAAGGATGGCTATAGTAGTAATTGGAGTAATACTACCTGAGCCGTAAGGCTGTAAGATTCCCAAGGTGACTTCGAAACGAAATTACTCAGAACAATTTTAACATAATTCCAAATAATAAAAATCTGCGAAGCAGACACTAGTATAAATAATTACCAACTACTGCAGTGTAATAAATATTAAAGTGGGTATTTGTATGGAAGTGTTGAATATTCACTTACCATGGTCTAAAACTTGGTCACACCATCGAGAGCAGTTGTAATTTTTGTCCATATTCTGACGATTATTTACTACACGAATTAATATAATATTAATTTGTGGTAATTAAAAATGATAAATGATAAGCTATTGTAAAATCCGAAGATCAGAATCACCACCATCCTTTTATATGTCCTGTTGACAGCTTCACATAGTTAATTACATTATTCGAAACAAATGAAAAATATGGCATCAGTTCAGCGCAACGGAACGTAAAACCAATAAAAAATCGATAGAAGTTCACCAAATTAAATCTTATTGAATCCTTTGAACACTTCTGATTGAAAAAAAAATAAATAAATCTAAAACATTTCATCGTCTATACAAATAAATCCTATCAACTTTCTCACAACATTTCCATCACGTCTATCTTGAAAGCCGCGAACAACGGTTACCCAAGTGTTTTCCAATAAAATCAAAAACTATAATTAATCGTTCAATTAAGTAGCAGCCATTTATCGAATCCCAACAATCATTTCCCAATGATCTCTTCTTGTGATTAATGGAGTTTAATCGAATTGCTCCTGTGAAGTACGAATTCGAAGTTTACGAAAAGTCTGGGGCGGTAATGTCCATATCAAACGAACCTGAGGGAAACCATCCAAATCCAAATTAATTTTAATTATCTCCTAAATCTTGCTGAGTGCTTTATAAGCAAACAGAGTACAGTACTCTATATGGCTGTATGTATTTGTATGTATATATGTATGTATGTAATACGAAATGAACTACTTGAGGAGGCTCTTAAAGTGATTTTTCCAAAGGCTTCAGACGAAAAGCTTCAACGGCTCTGTGATGCTTGAACGATTTATGGAAAAGATTAAAGGAATTCTGAAATGATCTCATTTTATTGTACTCCAGATGAAATCCTTGAGCAAAAGATACGACAAGATGATTATAATTCGCAAAGTTTCTATCTAGCTTGGAATTGTTGAATGTTAAAATAAATAATCTCTTTAGATGAATTCAGTTGTGTACATATAGTTTCTGTAGTGTAGGAACGGCATCGAAAACTTTCACAATATCAGAAAACATTTATTTTAGTTAGAGACAAAACAGTATTTGTGTAGCAAGGATAGGATTTTAGAAAATATCATTTCTTAATACATATAATGTATTCTACATGTGTACCTACATACTGTACATGCCATTAGCAAACTGAAAACTAGAAGTTTTATTACTTATCAGGCAAATAAAAAAAAAAAAAACCTTCAGACAAAATGGCGGAAAGGGCATTACATTGCCATTTCCTTTACTATTTTGGTTTTCTTTTAAGAAAAAGCGATCCTACTTTTTTTTTTTTGTGAAACTCGTCAACAAATTGCAAACTTTTGTTTTATCGTGAAAAAAGTAGCTCTGCTTGATTAAGGTCGAAACTAAGAACATTGGCATTTTTACGATTGCTCCAAATTACAATGACTACAACGTGTTTCTTAATCCATCAAATAATTTTTTTATACCCTAGTTGAAATCATAAGGTATAGGTACTAAGTTTACTAAGTTAAGCTAAGTTAATTTTCTGACTGTCATAATGTTCGATTCAATTTCAATTGAATTTGTAATTCGTGTCAAATACCTACATCGTTTCGTACCGAGACTCTTCGATTTTTATGTAATTTACATGGATGATGATAAAGTAAGTAGGTAGAAATATTCGACTCATCTTCTTGTGCTTAACCAGGGGTTTTAGAAAGGGTTAAATTTTGTGAATTTGGGAAAATTTTGTGGAAAAACGAATTTTTAGAAAACCATATCGTAGCAGCATAAAAGGGAGACCAGACAGCACTGGCATAATCTAAAATGGGTCCAACAAATGTGCAGTAAAGGATCTTCGTTATGAATGAATCATTAATCCATTCCTGCCTGATACGGTGAAATTTCACGCCATGCAGAGGTATTTTTGAAAAATTCTCTTCTTCTTTTCTTGTTATGTTAATAAAATACACATTCACAGAAGATCTCAACTGAAGTCTATGTTGTAAGTTACAGTACAGTTACTCCTTTGATTTTATTTTCTATGAATGAATTGACATTTTTTTTTTTTTTTTTTTATTAAAGTTTCTTTCGTTTTTGCGATTGAAGCGCTGGAAAAAAAAGTCATCTAAAACTTAACTTAGTTGGGTTAGGATAGATAACAGTAGGAGCGACTGGGTCACTAGGACCCTGTGGACACTGATACCAGGATTGATCTATTGTGTCATACCCTAAAGTGGCTAGTCAAAATCTAGCCTTTTTATGAGCTCCATTATTGACTTTAGGGTTAGCTTGCGAACATTATTAGGAGAGGTAAACGCTTCTCGAGTGATTTGGAACCTTAAAGCTGTAAGGTCTGGACACTCACATGTGATATGCTTCGAAGTTTCCTCTCCCTCTTCGCACAGTCGACATAGCTCGCTGATAGATTTAGTTATCTTCTTTAAAAAATTACGGTTATTGTTACCGTAGCGATCGGGCGAAGCCCATGATCATGCATACATGATTATGCTTTTTTGCTGCAGGCGGCGGACGTCGACGTCATCAATGTGTTATAAAATTTATCGTGAGTATAATTACAAATGTCGTTGTCGTGTTATCATTTTGTTTGCAGAATTTACAGTATAAAAGCCAGACAATTTTGTTAGAATTTTCAAATGTATTCAACTGTGAGTAGCGAAAGCATTTCATGTGATATTTCATATAGTTATTTCGGTGTTGAGTTGCAGTTCTATTTATTCGTATAATTATTCAGATAGTGAAAAACAGAATGCCTTTGCCGAAAATAAACAAAAAATGTGGCAATGTTGAAATTTTGCAAGCGTAATTGAATGGAAACGCACAAGCAACAGATTTACAGGAAGAGCAAGAAATTGCTTTGAATCAGGAAGTTATACGGAAGATGGACGAAAATACTTTGAATCCTATAGAGAAGAAAGTTGTTCTAGACAATCAAGAGAAGAAGATTCCGGAAACTTTCATGAAATGGAAAGCAGCAAAAACGCAATCAGCTATGAAAGCAGTGAGGAATAGACAAATACCTTCAGAAGATTCACAGCCGAAGAAGAAGATACAGAAACAAACTGTAGATGACTTACTCAGATATCAGGAATCAGAATGGAATGAGAACAATGGTTCAAATGTTGGATACAATGAATTTGTTGGCACTCAAAGAGAAAATGATAACTGTCAAGAAGATTTTATATATGATGCGTTAAGAAATTACACCTTTATTAAAAAAATTGAGAGTACATCTGCAAGAAATAGAATCGTTCACGATGTTTACGAAGCGGTGGATTTAGCAACAAGATTCAGATTCGATCATTACAAAATTCCTAGAGACTTTACAGGTGCTACTATACTACTCATCTTCTATCATACCGACCACTACCAAATCGTATACGACTGCTTATATTCCAACAGCAGTTGCACATGTAAATTTGCTAACTACTTCAAAGAAAGCGGAAAAGGCTTCGGTAGAGAATATTCTAGACGAGTTATTCCATTATTCGAATACGACCTCGAACATTGGGTGCATACAGCAGAATATAGCGAGAAGGGAAGAAGATGATGTTGTTGCTTAGAAATCGCACGGCGAGTATGGTTACCAAGTAATCAAATTGAACTTCAACGATTTTTTGAAGATCTCAGGAGTCCCAAAGGATCAGTGGCATGCTAATTATCTTAGTACTTTCTTAACTTCATCTTCTGTGGATATTACAAGGAAACTTTGGTATCGAAACTTCTGAGCGTAGCGGCGCAAGATTTGAAGAAAATACCGAGAGTGAAAAAAGATTAAAAGGTGATGAAATCGTTTGGCTTTTACAAAAACGACTGACATCACCAGTAAACCAAATTTTTAATACATCTGCATGGCTACGTAGTAAATATAAATTTTTTGATATAATTTCGGTATTAATAAAAAATTGTATTCGGGTTGTTAATAATTTTTATAATGAAAAGTCGATGGTAGATATTTTTAATTTTTTTTTTATTTTATTAATTTTTGAATAAAATGCAAGTGCTGGTATTTATGTCATCTGTGTCTACGAGGCTTTTATGGAACAGCTGACGAATCGTTGTACGGCAGGGGGGGGGCACCACTTGTCCAGCGCCGTAAATAGCTTAGTTTAGCCACCATATTGCTTAAGTGAGCTACTAGAAAAACCTTCCATTAAGCGGTGTAGATGTTGTGTTCATGTTGTTTCATGTAGTTACTGTCCTGTTTGGTATATTAGTTTTGTTAGTGTCTTGTTGCCATCCTTATGGGAAGCTGGTGGCCTGCGTAGCAGGACAGCCCGTGAGGTCTTCATACGAATTTTTAATACGCTATATGATAATATGGTTTAAAATTTTTTTTTATTTATATATTGGGGTTTGATTAAGGGGAAGTGGCCGTGTAGGCCCCTATTTGGCTTTACTTAACCAATTTCACTCCAGCCACGGAGCTTTTTCTACGCTAGCAAACGTTCAGTTTACGTCATTGTGTAAATCTTCAGTGTACAATGTTGAAACTATTCTATTACTATACGTCAGATTTTTATTTTCTATGTGAACCCTATTTCGATTTCAATTTTTGTATGTTTCCCGATCATATGATTGTTCATTACCCTGTGCAATTTCATTCTTGTCATTGCATATGATTTTGAACATACACATATGTGGCTAATTTATACTCTTGGTGAGACTGTCTTCTTCGTGTCGTCGTTCGCCAAGGATGCGTCTAAACTATTTATTGTTTAACGGGTCATTCATGAAATTACCATAAGTTACAAATATCTGTTTATCAAAAAAATATATATATAAATAAATAATAAATGAATAAAATAGAGTTAAAATTGACACAAACATAAATGCAAAAAAAAAAATGTAAATGTTATATAAGTCTGTCTAATGTATCCTACTACTTACCCGTATCCTTGTTTTTACTTTTACTACCTCTGTCCTTATTCTTATTCTTCCGCTTTCCTCCTATTTTCACTACTTTACTTTACACTTATTTATTTCAAATTAAAAAAAATAAAATTAATAATCAAAATATGGTGACCTGTTTTGCAACTTTACTTGTTGCTTGTTACGCGCGCGATTTATGTGAACCACAACACCTATTTTTTAACGCTCCACAGGGCAATATCACTATTTATTATTATAATGTAAAGGAATCTGTTGAAGTTTTAGAGACATTACTTATTTTTCAGTTTAATAATAATCAAATAGTAATCAGACAATTTTTATATAATTTATATTGTGTACTGGATAAAATTATACAAAAAAAAATAAACAATCTTTATATTATCTCCTCCAAATGCTGATAAAAACGTTTTGTTTTTTTTATTGTTTTATACATTTTTTATATAAATTTTGGACACATGGGAAATTTCAATAGATATTGATATTTTCCAATGATGAAATGCATATACAGACGAATTGTTTTGTGGAGTGAGCCAATGATGGAACCATGTGCTGCAGAAACCCTCAAAATGATATTGGGAGGTGATACTGTCAACTCATAAGCGAAATATCAAGGAGATGCAGTAAGTACTAGAACATCAATGATTATTCTTTCCAATAACGACATTTTTCCCAAAGACGATGCATTTCGGACCAGAATGCTTAGTTATGAGTGGAAAAGATGCAGCCAAATAAAAAGTAAAAATAAAAAATGACCTCATCCGTTGTCTGCTTATTATTTGTTAAAAAAAAACAATATTTTTAATGAAAAACTGTAATATTTAATAAAAATAAATTTATAATTACAATTTCAACTGAATTGCACTTTTATTCATAACATAAAATTCCTTATCACTGTCATTATTATCAGACTTTGTTTCAGTCATATTTCCACTTTTAGTATTTGTATTACCAAACAATGTCTGACCGTTTGCATATGACTGAGTTGCATTTTCTATGAAGGTTTGCTCTAATGGCTAGCTAATTGCGTTGTTTATAGAAAATACAGAATTGACATTCAAAATTGAATGCGACATTGACATTCTTATTTCCAGTAACATGCACTATTAAGATAAGAAACTTGTGCAGTTGCTGGATTTAATTGCGGCGTAGCAACTAATCCAATATGTAATTGTGGTTGTGCTTCAAAATTTGTTGCACCACGTGCCAGATGAAATACACCATAATTTTCTATTTTTCTTATGTGTTGCTCTACACAGTGATTAATTAATGTATACCGTTCCTTATCTTCGCCCAAAACCAACACCACCAATTGCAGGTTTACCAGTTGAATCGGAAATAATTGTAACATATATATTCTGTCGTATGCATTGGCACCACTGCTGATGCTTCTGCAGAACCTCTTCGAGCAGCCTCAGTATCAATATTACCATGCAAGTCTTCAAGAACTCTAGCTGATCCAGGTGTGAGTGGAGAAGAGATTTCGCCTGTATCTGTACCTCCGCTAAGGTCTTCAAGTTTGAGTTGTTTGGAGGTTGTTGCGTTGTCCTTAGTTGATCTTCTATCAGCAGGTCGCTTACTTGGTCCAGGTTGAGGTTGATTAATATTATCGTCTGCAATAACTTGTTCACGATTTATTATATTGATTTTACTTGTTTGCCACTCTGTTAATAATTGTTTATAATATTGTCCGTCCTTTCGGTACACTGCATATATTTGCTTTGCAATGTCCGATTGTTTAAAATCGTTATAATTAATATATCTAGATCTATTTTGTTGAAAAATTTGAGATAGATGCTTTTCCCGTAATACAAATAAATGCTGAGAAAAAGTCAGTTTTTGTTTGCCGTTTGTACGCCGAACACACTTTCAATGTCATATTTAACAATAAGACCGAAAATTCCAGCCAAGTCACTAATACGTTCGTTTTGTTTAAAGTCATCGACAAAACTAGCAAAAGCTTTTCTATCTGCCTCCTGTATATCAATATTCGAATTAGCTAAGGTATATTCCAAATCATGTACAAAGGCAATAAAATCTGTAGAATTTACGACTTCTTCTTCACTATAAACATCATTTCCTGGATGTATATAATTATATCCAGGATACGTATAAACTTTCTTAGCCATATTCTATTACTAAATAATTTTTAATAATATCGTTTCTTATTGTTACGCGCCACAAAGTGATATAAGCGACATCTATTGGAAATGGAAACAACTTTAGGTTAGTGACATCTTAGAAAACTTTGGGTTCGGAGAACGGAATATTCAGGAAGGTTCTAGGATAGTTTGTACAGTATAAATACGACGCCACTCATAACCAGGAGGCGAGTCTTATTTCAGACAGTGAACTGAACGAAGTAAACTATTTGGATTGCGATAATTAGAAGTACAGTACTAGCGATAACTATAAAGAGTTGATAATTATTTGTGAATTTGTGAGAGTAAACAGTAAAGTTAAATAAAGAAAGAACTTTTGAATTATATCCGAAATATTGTGTTTCAAATAAGGAGCTAAGGCCACGCTCGTAACATTATATTAAAAAATTCCGAAAAAAAACGACAATGAAATTTTCACACGATAAACATTATAACACATTAATGACGTCGACGACGACGTCCGCTGCCTGTAGCAAAAAGCTTACCGTAGCGATCGGGGCACAGATCGGTCGAAACCGATGATCATTCATACATACATGGTTAAGCTCTTTTGTATTCAATTGAATTATCACACAGATAGAGTTCTCAAAATGCCATTAGAATTTCGAAAATTTTCTTACCAATATATCAACAGCTTACGTAATAGATACAGCTGAGTACTCTATAGAAAAGCATAATAGTATGAATCTACACAAATATTTACAAATGTATTAACTTTTAGGATGGAAAAATTGGGAGCAATGTCAGTAATCTCGAGATTTCAAACATTTTCAATTTTTCATTCACATTTTTGCCAAGCTATCTACTTTTTCGATATTATTTGATTCACGCTTTTTTAGATTCAACGCGGTTTGACCGGGGTATTCAGTAGATGAAATTATCCAAACGAAGTCATTTTTCTTTCGAAACTCCTCTATTGCATTCCTTGGCTCTCATCCTTTATCTAATACCTTGCCCCCTTCCTATATATATCTTTTCCCTAAGGTAAATATTCATCCCACGCATCTTACTCGTCTATTATTTTCCATTATCGTGTAATATTGAAAATTTTTCTTTTTCCTTTATTTATTATTGGAAAAATGCTCTGTCCAACATTTTTGCTCTTTTCTCCCAACTGTACATCCGATCACTATTATTCTTACCTACACGAGTTGTTTATTAAACTAAAATGCTTACCTCCATCTTCCAGACACATACTGAATCTTTCAGAAGTAATTCACACTTATAAAACGACCTAATTTATTACATTCGGAATTATGTAAATTCATCCTGATTTTGGACTAACTCCCCACCTCTTAACCTAATATCTAGGGTAGATATTAATCAATCTGTTTTCCATCGCATTTTCATAATGATTTTTCGTGATTCTTGTGTCCCATCGGAGTTTTCTCAGATTGCGGGTTACACGGCGGGTCACAATTCACATTATAGTAGAAGAATTTAAAGAAAATTCTCAAGCAAACTGTCTTTGAGAGGGTAAGGGAGTATACTACATGAACTAGATGATAATATTTGCAATTAGATTTGAAAATTTATTTTATTTTTGAGGCAATAATTATCTCAAATTGTTGATTCAAGCACATGTTCAATTTTTTTGATAAATTGGGTGCAAAAACTGTTGGAGTGGAGTTGGTGAAATTTTTATTTGTGTATAGCTTCAAGAAACAGGGATAATGCCGGCGGAGGAGTTCATACCTTAATGACACAACCGGCGCCCGCCTTCAAGCTCATGGTAGGAGGCGATACTACGATGTAATAGATATCTCTAAAAAGTTGAGTTTTAAATTATCTTTGTTTTGAAACACAAAATCAGATATTTCAAAGAAGCTCCTTCAAATACTTATCATGTCCTGGTTTTTCAAACCATAGTCTTAGCATCTTCAAATAGAGGGCAAATGTGTAAGAAGTTCTCAAAGTTTGTTATCTTTGAGGTTTTTCACAGTGGGATTTTGATGAAGTCCTGATTGCATCCCATATATAATCAAGAGACATAGCGAATAGAAAGCAACAGCTCTAGATATCATAGATCGTTAGATACATGTGACATACGTATACATATTCATACCTGTAAGAACTCAAGATGATTTCGTATCTTACACGTTCTGTGTACTTACATACTTACGTAACACCATCAGCAGGCAAACAGATGGGGGTGGATAACCGAAATATCTACATAAAGTGAAAAGCAATATCATCACAAATGGTTCATATCATGCAAAAGGATTTCGTCAGAAAATGTGATTGAGTTTCAGAAAAGTTCTTGATATTTTCCGAAAATTGTTTTCATTTGTTTCAGAAGTTGATGTTGAGGCGCGCTCATTTCTCCCCATCACCTCTTCCTTCGTCTGTGCCGTGTTTTTCTGTCTTGTAACTATACCAAGATTGGAAAAGCTTGTGAAACATAATACCAACCTGATTCTTCCATAGAATTTTGTTGACAAAGAGCAATGACTCCCGTCTCGACAGTAGTTTATGGCTGAAACAGGGGAGCGGGTCAGTGCTATATAATGGAGGAGATGTTACTTAGAGGTTGTGAAACTTTTCTTTTTATCACAGCACGCTTTCATACTATGAGAACCTTTTATGAACACAAAAACCTCGTTCTTCAACTTGTCATTCATATGCAAACATGAGAACTTATGAGGTAGGTACTCCTTGCTTGATATAGCGACACGGTGTATTAAAATTAAGGCGATTCAACATTGTTGAAATTGTTATGGGAAAATATTTTATTATCATAAAAAGGGGGATTCGCAGCAAGCAGAATCAGTTCACCTCGTGCTTATTATTTTTTGTGTTTTTTTTTTGTTTTTTTATGTAAATTAGCTAGCTCATTTCACTTAGCTTTAAAGCTCATGCGCCCTGTATATTTCGTAAGGATGGAAATATTAAAGACTGATAAAACTATAATATTAACGCAGTTAGATAAAATATTTTTTTATACCAAAAACGTGGGACGAAATTTTAAAAGTTGCAAATAGCGAATAAACTTTCATCAGAATAATTGTAAAAGTCATCGTCCTGATAAGTGGCTAATTCCACGCTATTAAAAGAATAAATTATGGTAACAATAGGTTGATAACTACAGCGCATGATCAAATCGCGATCGATTGTGGATAGCGGGATTAACTTGGATTCTGGCAGTGGTGTGACGTCTTTAGAAGCAAGGGAAGCGTTGCTTCCCTGAGGTCTTCCGATTTAATTTAATTAAAGTAAACAAAATTGAAAACAAACAAAAAATTACGACAAAAAACTTCTTCAAACAATTTTCCCTAAAGGTTTTTTATTCGTCCTTCGCTGTAAACTATCAAAAAGAAGCAATAATAAAACCACTTCCATCTAAACAAAACGAGCAATATTCAACGAAAAATGTAGTCTATGATATCACGATGGCCGATACCACTGCCTGGAGGAGGTCGTTTTTATTTTTGGTTACATCAACAATCGAACAACATCCAACAAAATGTATGGCATTCGAACCCGTCTGGGATCTACCTATTACGTCACACATCTCTGTTGCTCATTCGCCTCTTATAGTCTAGATAGCAGCTAGCTATCTAAGTCAGAAATTAACTCCTAGAGTACTTAACACTGACTTATAAGCATGGACTGAGCGATTTTCTACTTCATGTGACACAAAAATATTGTGTTTCCGTATATTAGAGTTTGAGCACTCTTTAAAACGTTTACTACATAAAAACATGTAAAACTCAACCAATCAGATGAAATTTTATATCCGAAAATCGAATTAAATTAAAAAAATATTTTAATCGGTTATAAGCACCCTTATAAGAAATTAAACTCATTTCGACTTTAATTTTCAAAAGGTTATTTTTACCTGAATCCTGCGTATGACCACGAGAGACGGAGTATGGTAAACACCAAGGTATATAGAATACAAAGTATAACTGATGTAACTAACGCCCCCGCAGGCCCCGCCACTCGCCGCTCCCCTTGGAGGCCCAGTAAAACCTACAAAATTAATATTTTCATATGAAGTGAAGAACTTGAAATCACATAAAATAACAACGCAGGATTAATAAGCAGTTAGATTCACTCAATTAAAATTCGGTTTCTCAATAAAAATTATATTAACTGTGTAATGATTTCATTATTTTGGTTCCATCTAAAGGTGTTCATACCATCATAGGCTTTCAGAAGCTGCAAATACGCGGCTAGACAGTAGTGATGATACAGATCGAGAATTCTTCTATTTAATTTTTGTATTTAAACGGAGAAAAATGGTACGCTTGAAACTGAAACACTGTAAATTATTTTCAGGGAAATAATTGGTTGACTTCCTTAGGCTAGGCGTATACCCTGCTAGGTTGCATCAGAGTTCGTAGATGAGAGAACAGTATTACCCTTGTGTATAGAGCTATACAGTGACTGCGACACGAAGTTTGACTTAGTTACTTGTTGTATTGTAGAGGCGCTACTACTGCAGACATAACCAAAGGTTAAGCCAGCAATGCCTCGCTCCAATATAAAATCAACGATGCCTGGACCTGATGTAGGGAAGGCCGCAACTTTTTCTTAGAAGTTTACTGGAAATTATAAAAAATTAAAATATGTATAAGATCAAATTTTTCACGTTGAAAAGTTTTTTAATTCCACGCAAGCTTCCAACACTCTTGTACGGTGATCAGTGGACTTAGACTCGGGCTCTTACTTTAAGTAATCGGATATTTCCGGCTACTTATGTGGGAGGGAAGCTTATTTCCCTTTCGCTTTGGCTTTAGTACTTTATCTCAGATACCCATCGGTTTTCCGTTTAATATACTTTCGTGAGCATATGCTGAGGCTGCCAGTGGTTTCTTTAACAGGTTTGATGATGAATGTAGAACACAAAGTAAATCTAAACAAATAAGTTTGGCAATCCAGATCTGGGTGACACTACTCATAGTACCCACGAAACATTTTTATTGTTTTGCTCAAATCTGGCTTGAAGTGAGTGGATTGAATGCACTGTTGGGAGATCGTGGGAATTTCTGGACTGAAAATAATTAAAAAAGGGTGAAGAGAATAATATTGTCTCCGTGTACAAAATTATGGGAAATATCATACATCCGAAATTCAGAAAATATTTCCTTACAATTGACACAACAAAATTAATTTGCTGCACAAGTATGTTAATTTGCGGGGCCATACATCTTTAGTTACGCCACTGAGGTATTCCCATTTCGAACCATGTTCGGCTATTAGTCACGAAATATCGTGAACGTATATAGGAAAGCACGTTACACAATATTCTCTCTCCTCTCTCTATCTTTCCTACAAAAATATATATGCATTAGTCATTACGTCACTGGCTATCAGCTGCAATATGTCAAAATTTTAATGGGAATACATTGTCTTCTATATGCTTTGGGTAAACACTAACTTCACCTTATTCATCCTGCGGTGATTGCATTTGCAGCTAACATAAAAACATCAAATGTCATAAGAAAATGTTCAGTACGCGATATTTTGTGTTGGTACCACCAACTCTGCCATAGCGCGAAAGAGAAAACTATGAAGCTTGTTGTGCCATTCCATCCTATAGGAAATTGACAATACGCTCAATCCATTGTTATAAGCCAGTGGTGCTTAAGAAGCAGCTATCGAGAGGGGTATAGATAATTTATTAAAACGCTGCAATAACCATGCGTTATTTAACGCTTTTATAAAATTAAATCTGATTGCTTCCCTTCACATCAAATCCACGCCACACCACTGTCTGGCTATAGTTTAACTGTTACTCAGAGAAAAAATTTGGTAAAATTTAACTGAAAAATTAGCTGATAATGCGTCAACCAAAAAAATTGGTTTCATTCAACCACAAATAATAGTTAAATATTTTAAAAACATTTAACGCTAAAAATTGACGAATAACTAACATAAGCAGTTGTTTATAAACCAACTATTAGGCAGGGTTTGCTAACTTTTTTTTTAACCTAACTAACTATTAACATGTTGAGCATACTAGGTGAATTGTCCATCGACTTAAACGGTTCTTGAACCGCTTGATGTTTTGCAATTTTACTACAGTCAATAAACTATTGTTAGTCAGTAGCATATTACTTTACAAGTAAATAACTTCCTCAATTGTATGTACATACATAATATGCATTATGTTAACTAGAATTTTATACCAAAAATTTTATTAGGAATTTTGAATATTAAAAGTAAACAAGTTTTAGAATTTACAATGAATATTATACATTTCTTATTTCAGTATTATATTTATATTTTGTTAAAATAAAATCTCTCATAAATAATAATGGATATGTAACATCTATTTTTATGTTGTACGGTAACCGAATTAGAAATATTTTGGCCTAATATAAGTTTTATCACTTAGCAGTATTTATGTCTTATTATCGCAATGGAATTAAAGTTCTGCAAAAATTAAAAAAAAACCATTGTTGTTTTTCCTTGAAACAAAGAAACGTGTGATTTGGTTAGTTAACTATGGTCCACTGGAAATGAAAATGATAATTGAGCTAGGAGAAATGGGATAACTAACTTCAAATATGAGTTAGTCTCAATTCTAATATAATGTCGCAATGTGTTTGATACCTATACAGAACAAAACTAACTTTGATTATTTTTCATACTTGTTATCAAACAACGAAATTAGTTAAAATATTTAAAGTTGTCTAAACTTTTCAACGTATATCTCATGGTTAAATTCAACCTATTTATTTTTCCAAGTGTAGATAAGCATGGACAAAATAAACAGATATAGACTGTGGAAGAAAAAAATTGGCCTGATAATGGTGAAATGCAATGGATACATTCCTCGTGGTGGCTTCTTGCATCCGAAAGCGAATAAAAAATTCTTATCGATGAGAAATCCCGCAAACTCAAGTTATAATCGTAGAATAGAATAGTATGACAGAGCTTTCATCTTTAAGTTAGATAGTATAATTAAATCTGTGTATAGTTGATGTTGAACTTACTTTCATAAGTCAATAGAACCGATATATTGGCTGTGTATAGCCTTTAGTACATACTGTCTTGTTATTGTATTACTTAGATTGGAGCTATGAAATATTTTTCTACCCTCGAACACGTGCCGAAACCTTTAAAAAAGAAGATTAAATTTGAGCTCAAAAATGGAACAAATCGGGTAACTCCTTTGTGGGTCGCCATACAAAAATTTCGTCTTTCACTATTTGTATATTTGAACACTGAAATTTTGTACACAATGTTTTCATAAAAATTCAAAATATAATTTCAAAATGGGCTAAATCTAGCAACCCGTTTTTTCGTGTAGCCATATACGAATATAAGATTTTTGCGTATACTGTGAAAACAATCAGCCCTAGGCGTTTTTATTGTACGGAAAAGTTCTTCAGAATATGGAATCCTGTGAAAATGGTTATAATTATTTTTACTGACCGATGAACCGTTCTAGAAATATATGCGAAAAACCACTTCAAAAATCCAACTTGCACAGATGGGTACCATACGGAATTAATACGAGCATTCATGTAGGGTATTATAAGAGTTGGTCTTTTATACCAATTATAGGATTTTTACCAATTCTTACTTTTTGTTTTGATAAAAAATACAAAATAAAGTTGTTCTACCCTCTTTTTAATAGTTTTATGATTTATAAGGACCATTTATTTAAGGTAAGAGTTATTTATAAAATGAGTTAGCTTAAGCATGATCTGTTTCAGGTATTTACTAAAAAAATTAATAATATGATATTAATCTGATAGTAAGTAAGTAAATAAGTAAATAAGTATTTATTTACATAATAATTGTATATAATACATCGCAAGTAACATTGGAGGTTGAATTTCCTATCATCGAGGATCGATTATCCTATTTTGGATAAAATTACGTAAACTAGACTTAATAATTTAACCTTAAAGGCCATTCTCCTTTAAAGTAAATTAGGAACGAAATTTTACTTAAAAATTTCTTAAATTAGGCCATTATTAGGGAAAATATTACGTAATAATTCCTTTTTAACTTACATCATAGGAATGAAGAAAAATAGGGAAATAAATAAGGAAAATTCCCTAAATATGAGGCAAATATCCTTACTTTTGCCTAAATTTTATGCAACATTGAGAGCAAATTTAAAGAAATGAATTGACCTTGTAGTTGTATCTATTCCCAAGTACAAGGTAAGATAAGGTAAATATTCCTTAAATAATTCCCTATTCGATTATGTTCGGCCTCAAAGTTTGAAAAAAGTTAACCTCAAGGTAAATTGGACTAAATGGGCAGCACGTTTAGCGAAATCCTTAATAGTTGAAATTTCGTAATATTAGAACCAAAAATTAAAGTTCATTATTTTTGTTTGACTTCAGTATCACTGGATTTAATAAACTATTCCTACCATTGAATCGCTTCATCAAGGTTATAAATATCCCTCGTTTCCCAACCATCCGGAATATACGCATATTCAACTGCATTTGCTTACATTCACCAACTTTTAACAAATCTTCTATCCATATGATTATGCTAATGATATGCAGTACGTTTACATGAATACTTGAAGTATACTTGCAGTATGCTTGGAGTAATATAAGATTGTTTACAGCGGGCCATGATCGAAATAATGGACAATAGTATGACAAAACATTAGTGCGTTTGTAAGGCTTCACAATTCAAGACAGCTGAAAGACAATATTGGAGCACGGGGATCTATAGATCGTACACAACTGAGAAACCTCCGACGAAAGTTCTCAACCAACAATATTTCTCCTGAAATAAAATTGTCCACAGTATCAAGAGTTCAAAAAATTAAGAACACATACAACATTCACTTATACCACTTAAAGCTATTTACATGCAGAACTGTAACAGGCTCTGTCATTTCAATCATTTTACAGGACTGAAATTTTCGCATTCTAAGATTCTTTATGAATACAGCTTCAGAAATAGCAAACGAATTCAAGTTGTCCCTTATGTTCTTCAGAACTAACCTCTTATCCAAACAAAATAATTTCTGCGACTATCACGATGAGAGATTTAAATGTACCTCAGTGAGATCCAATTATATTAAGAAATATTTGACAGCTAATTTTGTTCGCTAGAATCCCAAATTCCTTAACAAAAAATCTCCACTGAAGTTCAAAGATCAGCTGACTTATGACATCCTTATTTTTCCCTGACGGGAATCGAACCCACACTTATTAGAATCGGTCAAATATGGAGAAAAGAAGAATTTTTAAGAACTATATCTGTCTTGTTAGCTCAGTGGTAAGAGCAGTTGACCGGCAAGCTGAAGGTCCCGGTTTCAAACCCCGGACGAGGCAGTTGTTTTTTCTCTTGTATTTATGACTTCATTTAGAATCGTTAAAAATAAAAGTTCTTACAATTTCTTCTATTCTCCATTTATGACATCTCTTAACTTTTAACGCTGAATACAAATTTCTGCTTTGCAAGCCCAGTTCAGAAACTAGAGCTCATATCTTTCATCTAGATTAGGGAAGTCAATGTTCCTTGTACGAATAAACTCAAAACCTTTCTCAGTTCCATGTAAACAAAGGAGGTTTATTGTCTCTTCTGTTGCTTCAAATGAAGCACATAACATGATTTTTGGGTTTCTTAATGTAGTTCATATTGGTACATAGATACAGTCCTCTCTGAAACTGGTGAGTAAGCAGAAAAGTTGACTAAACCTAAGTCTTTTGATGAAGATTGTACTTACTTCAATAATATATTATTCAATCTTGCTTTTACTGTTGTAGGTCTCCTCTATGTCAAATCATCTGTTCGTCATCATGAACTAATAGTTCAAAAGAGTTGCCCGATTTTGGTAATTCCAATTGCAGATTTACAATACTCAAAATGTCAGCTCATTTGCACAACAAACCCTTACTCATACAAATCAAGAATGTCGGTTAGATTCACATCCAACCAACCAAAAATCAAAACCTCATGTCTTACACTCATACATACATATGTATATATAGGCATCAATTCCATTTTATTGAAACATTATTATATTTAGCTTAACAAACATTACAACTCTATCGAAATATTACTAATGTTTTCAACTATAGGTTATAAAACCTGTTTAATAGCGCCATTGAAAAATATCAGCATATCACCCATCTCTGCTAAAGTGTGTGAATCGTACATATTTCGGACGTGAGATACACCAACCTCTAGGAACTAAATAAGCTCAGTTCAGTTTAATTCCGAATGACCCACTTTCTGACCTCTCGTCGAACATGAGTCGAACAAAAGGTCAAAGAAACTTGCTGCTCCGAATTACATTTCCCGACCCTATTTATACTATAGTATATGGCAGTAGCTCATCGATGGAGTATAGTAGTGCCTATTGAGGAGAGCAATTTAGTATCCAATTCACTATAAAGCTTTCCTCTTCTATACTCAAAGTAGTTGACGTACTTTTCCCCCGTCGTCACCAAGCTCTTCATAATGTCGTCGATATTTTGCACAGCCTCTTATAGAGCTTTATTATACTGGAAATCTGGGAGTTATGGAGCTGCGAGTATTTATGAGATGAACCAAGACTGATAACACGGTCTCGTGCAGGACATTTTTTTTGTCGCCACCATGCCGGTAGATACTTACGCTTCTTATGAATTCCCTTTTGGATGCCACGTCGTTCGCAAGGATGAGAAGAAAACTTTAAGTACCTTCTAAAGTTGTTTTTGGAGTAGGTACCTAGTCGGGAATTTCAAAATGGTAATGGAGGTTACTTTTTCGGTTTTTAAGAGTGACCTGGTTGAGTGTGAGAGATTTTTTCGAGATATATATATGTGTATACAAACATACATATAGTATACGGGTAAATCGTCATTTCTTAAGAGGTACTTCCTACCCATTTTTCTTTTTTTGAAGATGCTTTAGTTCTATGTTTCGTACTGATACACTACTATAAGGTCAACAACAGAACTTTTTTGAATGTCGCACTTCAACTGCCTGCCTGGTTTGTTTGTTGTTATGTTTATGTAGGTATATGATTATGTACATAGTAGATCTGGTCTCTGATATTAAAGTCCTAGTGCTTATATGACAATTCCAGGATATTTTCACAACCCTAAGCTCATACAAAAATAATTCATAATTCAAACAATTCAAAACAAAAAAGCTGAAGATGCATTTCCTATAAGAAATTTTGTATTTTATTTCTTGGTGATATGCCTCTCAGCTTATTTTTAAGAAAAGAGCAGTTATTTATATATCTATATCCAATCATCATAATTTACCGCATATACCTATCCCACGATTTACATAAAAAACATAAAAATTAGGTTTTGTGTTCATAAAATTGTAAAAATGTAAACCCACCGGGAAATGAAAGCGCTCAAAGACGGATGCAAGAGCGGTTCTTTAGAAGCTCGCAGCGCTTCTCCACCGTATCCTTGTTCATATCGTTTTAATATGATATTAATACAGAGGATATCAAGATAAGGGCTTTACTAAAAATTTCAGTTTTGTGATGAATACGCTCCGTTTAATTTTCAATCTTTACGAATTACAAGGGCATGTTTTTGCTAAACAAACATAGCAATATTGTTAAATTATGTTATTAAAAAATTTTAATTAACCGCACACTTCAACTGACTATAAAATTCTGCAGCGATATCAGATGCATGTGAGTCATCTTTTCACAACAATAAACGAATAAGCCTAAACTCAGGGAAGAGATTAACTTCCGTAAAGATTTCTTTGGCTATGGTAAAAGAGTACTTCGGAAAAGATATTTTCTGGCTATGTTGTGTAAGCGCTTCTCCTGGCAAGCGTTTGACATATTTCCCGGTGGGAATGTATGTTATTCACTTTACGTATAGAAACAATAAATATACAGTGCTTGACGCGATACAAGTTAAGCATTAGGTGAGCCTTCCCAGCATGAAAAATAAGAGCGCCGCCAGAAAAAGCGGAGTTAATGCGCTTATAACTTGTGGCAGACGGAAGTACGGCGGAAGCGCTTCATTTGCAGCACTTTTGAAGCTTTTCTATAGGAAAAATGAGCACTTCTCTTAAACACGGATAAATTTCGAACTTTCGGCTTCTGTTGGTGACGTGCTATTATGTTGCTTCGATGAACAAATGCAAAATGAAGTCAGAACGCATTAGTCCTTCATTATTTGAAAGTGCAGCGTGAAGGAAGAAGCATCGACAGATTTTATGGTGGTAATAATATTATAATTGAATTAAGGTTTTTTCTTTAACATGAGCAAAAGGTGGAATGAATTTTTCTTACTATTTGACTGTTTGAAAGACCTGCATTGTCACATGCATCCACTTACTAATTTGAGATGACCTGCTTCTTAAAAGAAAGGTTGTTGTGAAAAATATTAAATTGTTTAACACTTTTATTTATGGTATTCTGTAATTTCTTTTAATTTTTATAGTTACAGTATTTACAGGGGCTATAAAGAATGAAACCATTGGTTTTTTGACTTTGAAAAATCGATGCGACTATAGGATTTTGATGTACCAAAAGTCGTTTTTATAACGAAACAATGAAAATGAAAAATTGAAATTAATAAAAGGCATTACCAGCTAAATTTTCTTTTATTAATTTCAATATCTTCCTCAAACTCTTTGCTCAGAAGCAAATTTTAAACAAAAAATAAAGACAATTTTTTATAGTGACTGTCGAAATCCTCTTCTGATCAATTTTTTTTATATTTATGAGAGCGCTTTTGAGAAGCTACAAAAGAGCGCTCCTGAGAAGCTAGAAAAGAACGCGCTTGAGAAAGAAGAAAAGTGCGCTCTTAAGAAAGAAGAAAAAAGCGCTCTTGAGAAGCTAGAAAAGAACGCTCTTGAAAAGCTAGAAAAGAGCGCTCTTGAAAAGTTAGAAAAGGGCGCTTCCTTCCGCGATTATCAAATGTTGCTGATGACGCGCTACGAGCTTCCAAAATAGCACTGTAACACGTCTGTTAGATAGCTCTTTTTCCAGCTGGGTTGGTAACGAAATCGGTAATTAACAACTGTGTTTCATTTGTGGTTGGTCAATTCTATATAGACCTCCTCATACTGAATCAAATATTTTTTAATATCTGGCTGAAATAGGAGTGCTCGGTCAACATTCGGGTTATTTTGTAGAAAATGATTACCCAATTTTTGCCCTGATTCAAGACCTTCAAGGATAACTTTTGCTGTGAACGCAAATCGTTCAGACTCCTCTTCATCAGGATCACTGTCACGATCATTTTTTTTTCATTAACCATGTCAACCAAATCATCCTCATCTAGTCTTTTGTCTGCCATAAGTTCTGCAATATCTGCTTCAGCAAAATCCTCGAAACCTTCTCCTCCCATTATATGCACCATCTCCGTTATCTGAGAATAATCATGCTCCAATGGTAATCTAGAATTCTCATCTTCAACTAATCTGCCCATAATTTTTTCCATGATCTAATGAGCGTTGATTTGCTTAATCTTGGTCAATAAGTTTCTAGGTTAGGTAGGTGCGTTAGGAAATAATTTGCGAGAGCTGCTGCGACAATATGTAATATGTGGCCGTAATTCTCGATGCGATACAAGCCGGTCAAGCTCAATTAAAATTAAAATGTTTTTCTTTGATCCATGGAAGGGGTTTGAACCCCAAAACGTCCTGTGTTGTATCTATATATCGTAAGCTGATGGATTGAAGGTTCAAGACCTTAATTTAACTATGTTACGATTCCCAAGCAAGTTTGTCTTTGTTAGTCTTAAACGTAAATCCGTCCCTGTTGTGTTATGTGTTATTGTTAAAACAGGAGATACTGCGCA
This sequence comes from Dioctria linearis, assembly GCA_963930735.1. Taxonomy (NCBI): domain Eukaryota; kingdom Metazoa; phylum Arthropoda; class Insecta; order Diptera; family Asilidae; genus Dioctria; species Dioctria linearis. Next base: position 73,910,010 of record OZ005742.1, on the reverse strand, counting down.
TATTTGTTTTTCAGGAAATAACGTTGTTAATTCGCTTGGATTGGCTGTAATTTCAACTGGTACTCAGTCCTAGAAATGTAGAAAATATTGCATGGAAAAAACAGTTCTTTCTCTTACCTCGATTGACTCAAGCCGCCTGTTTTTACAAGTCTGGAAAGCAGTCCTAAGACAATTTGCGTTGTTAACTCTGAAAGCAGTTATGTTAAATACTCCCCTATGTACGGGAGCGGATCCAGCTAGCGGGCGCGGGGGGCGTGCGGCCCCCTGAAAAAATTCCAGTAGATCTTCTGAATTTTTCCTAACAAAATTATTCACATCTATTCTACTGCACATTTTGTAAAAAACGTAACAATTTCTGGAAGCGTTGAATATGATAAATTTAGGAATGCAGGCCCTAGCTAGCACCTTGGTCTTCGGTCATGGCTCTTGAGAAAGCAGGAAGCGCGGATACTCATACATGAGCTTCGCTTTGCTCGGGGTGTTTGAAGCAGGACAGAGCCTTATTCATGTTAACGCGATGGAAGGTTTGTTTTAATTGAAAACAGCTGCCAAAGGCTATTTGATAAGCCTTCCATGTAAAGACGGCTTCTTAGAACATTATCGGCGCGGCGTGGCAAAACAAACATTTAAAGAAACAATTATAACTCGTAATTAGAGAAATTCAGCGAAACTACACAACGGCGAACAAGTCATTATGCATTGTTACATTTAAAGCAAGAGATGAATTTTTAAATAATTTTTTTTTTATTATTTCGTAAAATGCAATAGTTTTTATAGAATGCTTAGCCCAAACGTTAAATAAAAAGAAAATAAATCTGGAGATTGGGAGAGTCTCAATCAGTATCCTATTGAATTTGGTAGATCGGTCTGTTTTGCTTCAATTGCATCCATATCCAAATCTGAAAGACTATCCAAAGAGAAAAAAGAAAAATTTCTTTTTGACTAGAATGTTAGAATCTTGGCAAGACACAAAGGCAGCAGAGGTTTCTGATCCCTGGTCATAATCATCAGGAGGAACTTCAGCAGTACCTATATTACTTGACTACTTTACAATGAAGTGATTGTAGACTTCCTGAATAAAACTAATATTTGGACTATTAGATTCACTTCAAATTCTCCTTTTCCAAGCACTTCATATCTACCACAGAACCAATACACATCTGTACGAGAGATATGGCCAAGATCCTTAAGGTGATCAAAGTCTCCAGATAGATTCAAGTCCCCGTTAAATAAAATCTGTGCCTAAACTAAGCTCTGCGAAAACTATTCGACAGGAAAATTTCCAATTGCTTGAAAACTAGCTCACGTTCAGCCTATTCCCAAGAAAGCAAGGTGTAGCGATCCCTCAAATTATCGGCCAATTGCAATTACTTCGATTCTTTCAAAGGTTTTTGAATCTATCATTAACTCCAAATTACTGAAGTATCTAGAAACTCATCAAACGCTCAACGATTGTCCATAGGGCTTTTCTTTTTCTGTCTTTTCTTATGGAACGTTGAAACCGTAGTCTTCACAATTTTGGTGAGTCCAAGATCGTTTCCCTAGATATTTCAAAGGAAGGCCTTTTATAGTGTCTGGCATTCAGCTCTTTTAGTGAAACTTAAAACACTTGGCCTCTCGCTTCCTCTTTTATTACGGATGTAAAGATTGTAAAGTGTGGTCGCTTAATACGGATTATATTAGATGGCGTTACATCTGAATCTCAGCCAATAAATACCGGGGTGCCTCAGGGCTCTGTTATCTCTGCACCTCTCTTCTCAATTTTCATTAATGCTCTGATTTCCCTTAATTCCAATCCCATCCATTGTTTTGCCGATGGCAATATCATTAATTTCGGTTACTTCTTTGACATTCTTACGGACTACGGATGAAATGCCACATCTGTCGATTCAGACTGCATGATTAGATCCTTGAATAACCACCTTGATAATATCGTCGCTTGGAGCAAACCGAATCGCATCGAATTCAATACATCTACGTTTCAAAGCTGTCTCATATATTTAAAACAAGATCATAATTTGTCCACTCGTGTTTCTCTTGATGGAACACTCCTTGACGATACACCGTCTTTATGTGTTCTTGACATTAATATTTGCAGTAAGTTAGGCTGAGCAAATCGCAACTTCTCTGTTGCCAAATAAGCAACGAAATATTTTGGATTTCTGCAAAGGTGTAAGATATATTTCAGCCCATCGATTCTAGCGCACATGTACAAGTCCTTCAGCTCATTGGCGATGTGGACAAAAATTTGTCATATGTACTCACTCGAGCAATGTTGTTTGCATTTCGCTCCTATATTTCTACATGCATGGTTCATGTTCTTATGAAATATCTAGTCTGATACCTGATTTCTGCATGTACGTAATACTCGCACTGCAAGACGTGTACATCCTTTTAACCTTCAAAATACTTTCGTTCGTAGAGTAAAACTCGGTGATAATTTTTATCCAGAGCTGTGCGAACGTAGAACAGTCTACCATCTTCTGTCTTTCCTCCGGTATGCAATCTGCGAAAGTTTAAGGATGACATACATCGGCACCTTGCCACTCTCTTGTTTCTTTCTCTTGCCATGAAGTGCTTTGCATCATAGTTCATAGGATATCTCTTGAGCTTGATTTGTAATATAAAAAACAGACGAAGTCACACTTTCTAAACTTGCCGACGAAGTTATATGCATTCAAGGTATTGCTTCTGTTCTGTGACTGCTATTTTAAATAAATGTAAATTTTTAATTCCTGTATTTTACAAAGATACAATTTAGGACGATTTGTGAATCTGAATAAAATACATTTCCCTAGTTTTACTAACCAAAATAGACGATTGCGAAGTCTTACACTTCCACCATTTACAAACCAAAACAAAAGGAATAATCTAAGAAAGACCCTTGCGCATCGTTCTTAGTTCGGAGTGGTAGCTACTTGCTAATCTGTTCGAATCGAATCTTTTAAATGATAAATTTTGTGCATTTGACATTTGCGAGTGGTGGCGAGTGTCTTCAAACTTTTGTTCAGTTATCAGCATATACCGCTTTTAAAATATAGTTGCGCCCCCCCCCCCACTCACAGAAATCCTGGATACGCCACTGCCTGTGTATATGAACTGGCGGTCTACCTGAAGAACATGTTTGCGTAATTAAAACAAAACAAGAAGTATATAAAATTTAATAGAAAGCAGAGATCTTGAGTTTTGATATAGCCGCAGCCACTTGAAGGGGTTTTTTAAATTGCACCTAATCGGAGAAGAACTTTGTAATAATTGTAAAGATTTATTTAATTTTGTGTAAAGGAGGCTACGTATTATTCTATGAATTATATACGATAAATTTAGGATACCTTCTTGAAGTCTTACCTGAACAAATTGAAATATTATAACTTACCTTTTTGAATAAATTTGCGCATTTACTGAATTTTTTTTTTCAAAGCATATTTTAAAATGTAACTTTAAAGTAGAGCTTTCCTAAAATTTGCATTTGTAAATTTTGAAATTGTTGTAGTTGTGAAGTTTTTGAATCCAACGCTAGTTAAAGTTCCGCAAAAGCTAATTAGCGATGGATTGCTATAATAAAAATAAAAGCTTAAAAGTAATATTTAAAGTAAAAACTCTGTTATGGGTTCTTCAGGAAAATATAAAACAAAACACAAATCAAACTTCACTGAACGTAAACATAAAAGAAAATTCTCCTAAAGTACCATTCGAGTCAACAAAAAAAAAAAAAACAAAAAATTGTACATAGTTCGATATACGAGACGAAGGGAACGATCACTCTCTTCAAACACGCAAAATTTAAGTTTCTTTCAATAAAAGAATTAGTTAAAGTCAGTGGAGTAGTAGCAAGAGAAAGAAAAAAAAGTTATTAATACGATTTAAAATTACAAAAGGGGAATTAAAAAGATCTTTGGGCTAGAGTCCGATAATAAAAGCTAAGGACATAATATGATGACTGCGACTGCGTTAGGTGGAGAACTACGAGTTAAAATTACTCAGAAATTACCCAGAACCTGTAAATATTCAAAGGGCTCATAGTCAAAGTAGCTTGTGAGTGTCGCCAAGAGAGTAGAATATGGAAAATCTGGCATCCTCGTGGCAACAAAAGCATTTCTAAGAGAATTTCGCATTAATTTTAGCATCATCATATAGTTTTTATATAATGCTTTATTTTTTAAGGAGTATTTTGCGTTACCGTGATTTATGAAAAAAATTAAATTTAAATTTTGTGTTCCTTTTCTAATTAAAAAAAAAAAACAAGTAATTTAATTTTTTTGTATTTATTTCAATTTTGAAGTATACATGCTCAGCGAACAAATGTATTAAAGTCAGGCCTTACTCATGACAAATTTTCAATGTCAATAACACAATACGGTTTTACTGTCAGTAATTCTAAATTCTGGTCAACATCAAAATATTTTTCATTAAAAATGGCACCGGCGTCCATCAATACTGTTAACAATGGTCGCTGCACACTTATCAGCACAGTACGAACCGGCACATCATGCAGACAAAATATTTTTATATGAAACCAAATTAACTAATTCACACGAACCGGTACCGGCAAATACCGGCACGTTACGGAAACTTGATTGCCGGTCGCTATCGGTGGCTAGAAACCAGACCGGCATTTGTATGTTGCTGGTCTAGTTGCGAAGTCAACATGGAATCACTTTTCTATAGTTTTCTCGCAATACTTGCCTTAATTGAAAATTTCCTTTCAGTTTTATGTCTTGATATGTGCACAAGAAAGGCCGGTGTCGGTCGATGCGCGGCTGTGCCGGTTCATGCTGTACCGGTAAGTGTGAATCGACCTTAACTTGATGAAAGTTACTGCCACGGTGAAAGCCTAGCATAACTAAAGAAAGTACCCAAATAGTTTACATTCGGTGAAGCAGTGTCATTGTTTTTGTTACTATATTAAGAGTAAGAGAAAGAGCCATCGAATTTCTATGCGGTTACAAAAATTTGCAAAGAAAAACAGTCGGGAGCAAGGGGAACAGTTAACTTCTTTCCTCACTTCCTTTACGAGTAAAATTGTTGGTATCTCGGACCAAATTCTGTATACTAATATACTAAGTTTGTCATTCCGTTTGTAACGCACAGAAATAATGATGGTAGAGCAAAATGGATTGGACATCCACGTCTGTCCGTCCGCCCGTCCGTCCATCCGTCTGTCTGTGCGTACGATAACTCGAAAACGCGTTCACTTAGAAAGCTGAAATTTTGTACACGGACCTTAAAAAAACAGCAAAACTAACTTCGAAAATGATACAAATCGTGCAACTCCTTCGTGAGGTTGCCATACAAAAATCGTTCCTATTTGGTGGTGCGTTTTTAGGTTGAGGTTTGTACGTACATATTGCCTGCTAAAATTTCTTTCTTCCCCTTCTTTATTAAATCTTGTAAATTCTGGAAAATATCCTATTTTGCCTATTACTTATTATTAGTGGTACGATGTTTAGCATGGAATGTAGCATTCTGTTTGCCAGACAACTTCTCTTTAATTGGCAAACAAAGTTCAAATTTTGTTTTACTCGGATCAGTAGGAAAAGTTCCATATGAACCAACATAACTTGCCCATTTTTGAAGACACAAGGGGGCTGGTTTGGAGTCATATTCCCGGTCCGTTTTGAAATACCAGTCCTGCCCTGATATTATTGCATGCTCTGTAGTTTAAGAGATGATTTTTTTCATTGTATTTTATATAGATCGGCACCATTGTTTTCTTTGTTAAACTTATTCCCAGGTATAATTTTTTGTCCGATTTATTTCAAAGGCGGTTCGTAATTTAAGCACAGAAAAATCATGTGCCGCCCATTCATAAGCGGTAACGAATCACCCCATCTACTAAGCCAGCTAGCACGTACCACGGAATACATAGCACCTCTAACATAAATTCTAGACAATAATGTGCTTGTCATCAAATCAAGAGTTATTTCCTCTTGTTAATTCATTCAACATAACATTAAAATTGCTTCAGGCTGTCATCTTGGTCATGAAAATATTCATGAGTCTTGTAAGAATAAACTTAATTAATGTTCTTCAATAAAAAATTCAAGGATTTTTGATCAGACTTAAACTCTATCCTCTCATTTCAAACATCTTGGTGTTATCCTTTATGCAGAGCTAACGAGGAAAAATGATTGAGCTGGTGAACGCGGACATGAAGATTTAATCGAAAACGCCATACAAACACGAGCCACTTATAACCTCCGTGCTCGGAGTTGTGGTCTCTTTTACAAGGAATTGACTTTTGCAAGTTTAATTTTAAATAGCTTAATGAAAACTTCGCAAACATAAATTTCATTCCCCTGCTATAATTCACTACTATAATCGCTTTTGGATTGAACAGTGTTCCCATAACTGACTGCAAGTTTATCAAGTCATCATTTAAAATTAAAATCCCTACAACAAATATCCGATGAAATCTGGTTTAAGATAAATCCTTGAAATCATCACATTAACAAGCTTCGCCTCCATATAGTCCGGGCACGTTTTAGGTTGCTGTAAGTTGTCTAAAATACCCACCTTAGTCTATGAACCAAATGATTGACCCAACAGCATACTTTCGGTAAAGAGTTTTCAAGATCACGTTTGAGGAAGGTATTTGAATCACAGCATGTAAATATATGTACGTATGTATAGCTATCTGCACTCAATCCGAACTTTTTATTTTCGTGACTTCATTACCGCAACAGGAATTCTAAGCTGGTGAAGCAATAGACTATCTTAAAGCCTCTTTTATAATATCGATCGGAGAGCAGCAGAAGCAAATGGAGAATAAATACCACAAATGCATTATCTGGAGATAAGTCGGAGGATTAACTCAATTCATTCCATCCATAGCAGGTGCAAGCTACTCCTCCCACAAGAAAATGCCCTATTTAGTAGCTGCCCGTATGTTATATATGTAGGTAAACGAAGTTTCATACATGTACATACATACAAATACATACATCTTATTCACTGATACTTTCTGAATCCTGGTTAGTTTTCCCTCAACCATTATAGAACCTATAGAAATCAATTTCATCATGTGCAGAAAAACCTAGTTGAAATATGTTTCTAGCATAGTATATGACTGAGAGCACATATATGTATGTATGTACGTACAAACTTATATACGATTACCACAATGTCGTACATAATTTATGGGGTAATAGGGGACGTACACCTGAAATTGAATTATGTTAATGCTTGCGGCAGTTTTACTGTTTTGTAGGTTTCTGGCCCATCATCGTCCTACCTTTACCACCATAAAATATGTACCGAGTATATGACTGCTAATCGATGCTGTGCATACCGGTCCCGTGGAGTCATCCTGCATTAGTCTATCCGAATATGACATTTTTAGAACTGCTTTAAATCCATTAATCTCATTTTTTCCTTCTCCCATTTTTATTATCGCAGGGGGTGAAAAAAAAAAACACTTCCGGAATATTGAAGCCGAGTCAGACCAATTGAGAATCAAAACGGATTTGATTGGTGCATGTATGAATAAAAAATTCTGAGATTGTCAGTTTTACATTTTGATATTAAAAATCTCGTTAGATATGCAGAAGACAGGTATTGAATGAATTTTAATTATCCTTCCTCTTCTTCTCTGTTTGTTTCATTTTCTTAGTTTTCTTCCTCCTATACCTCTTCCTTTTATTTTTAATCAAAAGGGATGAGAACAATGTAAATTTGTGGTTGCATTCACAATATTAAGTTATTTTGTCCTCCATTGTATCAAATTAGTTGTATTCACTGCACATTTCTGAGCTAGATTTACTAATTAAAGAACGTAAAGAATGCAGCAATATAACATTTATTGGGTCCAAATAGATAATTAAAGCTGAAATTTAGAAAACATGGCAATTTCAAAGCCATTCTAATGCAATTTGTTACCTGTTGTGTATCCTTGTCCTATGTTTCATCCTTTTCTACTTTGGAATGAAGCTGAAAAAAAAACACTTTTATATTACAACAAGTGAAAAAGCTAGAATTGGTCTAAGACCAATTCTTATGATACCCTAGATGAATGCCCGTATGAAATTTCGTATGGTCACCCATTTGAGCAATTTTGATTTTTTGCATTGGTTTCTAGCATATATTTCTAGAACGGCTCGTCGGACAGAAAAAATGATTATAACCAATTTTATAGGATTTTTTATTCTGAAGAAGCCTTTAGTACAATAAAAATGTCTAGGACTGATCGTTTTCAAAGTATATGTAAAAAACAAAAAAAAAATATATGGCAGCACCAAGAAGGGGTTGCCCGATTTAGTGCAGTTTTGAGATTTTATTTGCTATTACTATGAAAACACAATGTACCGCATTTCAGCTTTCTATGTCGACGTGTTCTCAGGTAGTGTCCAAATATATAGTGGAAACGAAATTTTTGTATGGCAACCCCACGAAGGGGTCCGTGTACAAAATTTCAGCTTTTTAAGTGAATGCATTCTCGAGTTATCGTGCGCACGGACGGACGGACGGACATGCAAAAATCAAAATAACTTTTAATTTTATGCGCGGGTGTCCAATCCATTTTGCTCTACCATCATTATTTCTGTGCGTTACAAACGGAATGGCAAACTTAATATACCGTATAGATTTCATCTAGGGTATAAAAATAGAGATTACTCTTTAAGATTCTTTACCCGGGCAAACGCTTCTTCTTCTTCCTTTCTCTTTTTTCTTTTTCAGTCCACTGCGGGCGAAGACAGGTTCGATTCGTTTCGAATGAATCTGGTTTTAAAATTTGTTTAATAATTTTTTTTTCTATTTAGATATGGAGTATATGGGGTTATACGACCCGGTGATCCAGTTTATTTAAGAAAAAACCATATGGTTGTTTGGTTTGTATTTTTGTTAGCCTTGATAATGGTCTAAACCAAAGACCGAAATATCGGACTATTTCTGGAAAATAAACAATGGCTTAAACAACCAAAATGTTTTTTCTTAAATAAACTGGATCACCGGGTAGTATTCCATATCTAAAAGAAATCTAAAGGCCCACAAAACTTCTTTTTCTCATTTTTTTCTATTTTTGTCATTTTTTTTTTCATTTTTTCATTTCTTTTCTTTGTTCTATTTTTCATTTGTTTTTCAAGTCACTCAATTTTGCTATTTGGGACCTGTTGATGAGTCAAAACCAAGACTTGAAACTTGTCACTCAAAATAAAAAATGGGCTGTGTGATGAAATATCAAATAAAAAAATTTTTTAGCTTTTTTTAAATTTACATGCCCATCTTAGCACCTCAATGGACTCAACATTAGATCGTCAATCCTGAAACTCCGAAATACCTTTTGAGGTTTTTGGAAATTGGAAATCTTTGGACGATTTATAAGTATTTATTACTCCTGGAAACTGTCCGATAAGCTAAATTGTCTGCCAATAAACGAATAATTCCCTAAATACACAGCACGCTCTAATGAATCATTAGTACTAATTATTCATTACAATGTCATGTGTCACATAGTTAATATTCATAATTATGGCCCGAAAGTCCCCATAAGCAATTCGAATGGAATTCCGGTCGTTTTATTATTCATTTTTGACTATTCCAAGTCTTTGATTGTATTGGTATTTGGAACTTAACTTGGAAATCTAACAGATTTCCATTTTTTTCCTTATTATTTGGGCATGGAAGTTAGAGAGAATTCTAAGACTTTTCCGTGGTATTTCTACGTGGAATTCCTAGGGATTTCAATGCTTTTTCTGCATTTTTTAATTATTGAAATCTATCAGAACTCCAGATCTTTGACTGCTGCTAATATTATATATACTTTGTAATGGAAGCTTAACATATTTATGATATTAATCACGATAAAAACAAATATTTTCTTCCAGCCTTATTTATTTTTCACAGATCCAAGACCCTACTTTTTATTAACGTAGAGTCAGTAGTTACATATAATTACACCACCAAACTGTTTTGCTATTTCTACAGATAATTTGGTTTTACGAGTCCCTGTAGACCCTTAAATAACAATTAAAGGAACTTTTCGAAGTATTTTATTAAAAATACAGAAGAAAATTGGATAAAAAATATCGCACAGGAAAATTAAGTCACGAACTGTCAAAACAAAAAATAAAGCGAGCATGGAAAGAATTCTGAAAATGCTGAATTTTTGTAAGCCATTAATAATGAGAAATGAAGTTTTCCGTACACATTTGTAAAGCTGAAAATATCTTCCTGTAAGCGTGTAAAAACAGCTGTATGTATGTGTGAGAACGCCGTCTCTCTGTTCCCTTGGAATTCTGTGAGAGAATTTCAAATCTAGAATTTTCGCTTATTGGGTCAGATCAAAATGAACTGTTTTTTTCCTTCAATGCTCTCTGTAATAAGGAAAGATGTGCTAAAACTGAATGTATTTTGGTATATACAGCTGCGCTGCGCATCTTCCCATTTGAAAAATAAGAAGAAGAAATGCAAAACAGAAACTATATTAGCAAAATAATTTTTAATATAATAGTTTTTCATTTCCAAATAGTGTCTGTAGTTGCCTAATGAATCATTATGGTCTAATGAGTCGTTAGTTAATTATTCATTAGGAGCGCTGTGCGTCTAGAGCATAAGCTTAGATTAGGGACTAGAAAGAAAGCAATCTCACAATTATAGCAAGTAAGTTTGAAATTCATTTTAAAAATTATGAAGATGATATCAAGCAGATAAGGCCGCGCATAAAGGTATAATTAGGTAGGCAGTATTATTTATCTATTTTATCGATTAGAATTATAGATAGAAATTATTTTTATATTTATTATTTTTATGAAAATGCCGTGTACAAAATTTCAGCATGAAAAAATCCAAATAATTTTTAATATTATGCGTGTCCAATCCATTTTGCTATACCATCGTTATTTATGTGTGTTACAAACGGAATGACAAACTTTTTATACCCTTTAGTTTTCATCTAGGACATAAACATATAAGTTATCTGCATTGAAAACACTGAATAAATAATTACCAAGGAATAGGAATATCGAGCGAATACACTGTATACGTGAATAAGTCACTCACTGACAGTCGGACTAAACTTAATTGAACTTGCTTTGACGTTTGTGAATGTAAACATTTCAGAATTGCGGTAGTTCAGAGACATTTTTTTAAGTTTGTGTATATTATATATATTATTACAAAATTATAAATTTATTAGGTATATTAAATGATATAAGTTCCTATATACATCCTTAAAATGACTCACTATTTTCTACCTCAGATTTCAATACGTAGAAATCGACGCAGTCAAAATTGGACATCTAGAAAAAGCTGTAGTTTTTCAAAAAACGGAGGAAAGCCTATAAACAATCTGAGTAACCTCATATAGTTAATGTGTCTCCCCTTCAATGAAGATCAAACAGATTCCCAATGCTCCGAAAATCGCCCTGACAAAAGTACAATAATTAAGCATAATAATTTGGGAGTCAGTTAACTCTGTAGACAATCTCTTAATAAAATTGGTCACATTTGTGAAGGAGCGTTCTTTTGACTGAAAGGACATGGTAAATAAAGAAATTGAATAGAGCTACATTTATGAAATAGCTCTAATTCAGGCACAGTTATGTTACTCTTAAGTCAACTTAGGGTAGGAATTGATAGTAGCCATTAACTTATGCCCAAAGATAGGAGAAGGATGGGCCCTCTGCCATTTCCTACTAATACTAGTGCTCTAGTCCCCAAAGCAACAAAAATGGAATACTGAAAATAGTTCAAAACTCTAAGTATAACCCTAGCCTAGATATAACACTCACTTGAAGTTATCGCTTGAAGAGAGTTTTTTAGAAAGCTACAGTGTTTTTTTTTGGACCGTTGGACTTTTTTGTAGAACTAGTGGACTCAAGCCAAAAATTATCCTATGGTAATACCTATCTACAAAAACCAAAGAGATGGTTGCAAAAATTGTGATGATTTGCTTGTCGAGGATTAGTTTCTGTTATGCGTATCAGTTTAACTATAGTCCTAGATCCCATAGTGTATCCTTCTGTTAGATCTACATCCAAGGCCAAAAGACCACCTCAAGCGCTAAATACTCGAATGGATAAATCTCCTTTGACCAGAAGTAAACTACTTAGGAGGTCTTAAAGAATTCTTAAAGGATCTGCTGAAAAACTACATTCGTCCGGTAGACCGTAAGATTCTATTATTTTAATGGATGCTGAATATACCGCGGATCCAGCCCCTACATTTATATTCTGGAATTATCTGTACATCAGAGTCATTTGCCATGCGATTATTTTCCCACCCCTAAAATCTAGGAATGCTAGTTGAGAACCATTTCTCAAAATTTAGCCATGGGATAGTATAATCCGTGACCTAGAGCGTCTTGACAGATCTTTAGAATACTACTGTGCCTAAAGTGTGCATCTTTTTAAGCTATGGTTTCCAAGAAAATGCAAAGATGTAATTGCGTAGTATAATTTCGTAGCGCAATTGCATCGATGCATTTGCGTTGCGATCAGGAATAAAGAAACTAGTAGAGATGGCTTTCAAGGAACAGCGTAACGGCACTGCGCTGAGGCTTACGGCCGCAAGTGAGCTTTTGATTCCGTCGCAATTCAATGGGCACAAAATCTTAGTGTAAAGAATGCGGTTATTTTTTTATGATGGGTAATCGAGTGTTCTTACAGTTGGAACATAATTCGTAGAAAAGTACAATTAGGCAGACGAGGCAATAGAGGGAGTGCAATTATTATGAACACAATTGTAGGAAACAACGCTAAGCGTAAATGTGCCGCGATCAGCACACACGTATTCACCGAATTCTCTTGAATACCAAAGCTTAAGTTTCAATGCACTCTTCGCAGCTATACATTTACCATGAATATCAAGGGGCTGGAGCATAATCTGCATTACTTCCTGTGGAGTTATTCGAAGAGCTCTTGTAATAGCTAAACAGACTCTCTGCATTTTGGTAAGATCCCTAAGATCACCTAAGAATCACTATCTCTTTAGAGCACTCCATCAAACCTAGATTTCATAGGTGAGAATTGGTCTTACAATAGCGGTGTACATCCAGTGTACAATGCGCGGGTTGTGGTAATTGTCGATAAGAACTTTCCCGAGACAAGGATGACTATATCAGCAGCATGCTACCGCTTTTATTCCCTACCTTTGTAGAGTAATGAAAATTCCATTAACCACCAATAACCACCGCCGATGTAAAAGTACCCTTCCTTGTGGAGTACGTCTAGACACGCTTTTGCTTTGTTGTTTTCAAGGTCTGAATTTATTAGGCGATTATTGAGCATTGAGTTAATCTATATATAACGTGCCTGTGGACACTCCCAGTGGAATACTATCATGAAAATATGAGCGAAGTTAAAGATTGTTTCTACTTTTCCTACTCAAAAAGAGCAAAAAATGAAGTATGTATAAGGTTCCAAACTTGCTGTTTTTGTACGGAAGAAAACGAAATAGCCGAGTATGTTTTTTGCGGCTATGAAGCCTTAAATAGAATTGATCCGAATGAAACGATTCGAAATTGGATATGTTAAATTATTTCAACCTTAGTGGAAGAAATGAAAGTAGTAAACCATATATTTTATAATCTTAGAACAGACTTCCCCCCCCCCCCCCCGTGAATTTCGTGATTTTAGGATGAAGCGTCATTTTCAAAAAATCATATCTCGAGAAGGGTTCAACCGATTGTTTTCATTCAAATGCCAAATGAAGCTTAATGCTTTGTATTTTGTACCGAATGCAATTTTCTTCTGATCGTAGTAGAATTTTTTGTGAAAAACTCTAGAATTTTTTTTATGTTTTTGCTTTGAAGCTGAATTGAAGATGAATTTTCAAAGTCACCGTATAGCCCCGCATAACCTGTATTGGAGCAAACCACTCCCATAAAAAATCTCGACTAAATATTTTCCGATGCAAGATTACTTTTGCTACATTTTTATCATTTGTTTCTCAATTTTTAAGCATATTTTCCATCCCCTCCCAAATTCGCTCCGAAAATTAATTTTCGACGACCATAATTTCTGCCTGAAAAATACATTTCGAAACTTACTTTACCGAATTGTCGATGTATCCAATTTTTTATGGATGCACACTTGTTAGCAGATTAGGCTTAACTACAATTTACGTACGTACTTACGTAAAGCGAACCCGGCCTTTAACTTTAACAGACGTTCATAAATTAACTGTAACTCGTCGGAGGGGAACTTTCGTTAAGCTTAAATGCCAAATTGCAGACAGTAAAAGTGGGGGAAAAATCGCTCTTTCCGTAAGAAGGCCATGTGTCAAACAATTAAATTATTACTAAATGTTTAAAAGTGCAATGTAAAAACTAAAATGGAATAAAAATGGTACTGCGAATTAATCGAAAGCACAAATCTTCAATTACATCAACTTCCATTTGTTAATTTTTTCACTTTTACCACTTTTTAAAATTGAAAACATTAAATATCAAGATAATAACCCTTACGGAATTTGACATATATTTAGGCTACAAATATCAATTTTTCGTAAGTAAACCTCAGTCTCGTTCAAAATCGTAAGTTCTTTACTTCAATTGTGTCTCGCTCACACTAGTCAAAATAACGTCACTCTTCGTCTCAATCGAAATTGTATGATATCCGACTTCATTAAAAATTTTTTTTTCCTCAATTAAGAAGTAGCAATTAGTAAGTGTCATACCATTTTGGAATCCTTATTAAACGCGCCATCTTTTAATGTTACTTGCCAAAATAGTGTAGTAGTACAGTTTTACAATACAGTCGGTTAAAGTTGGGTAATGTAATTATTTTGAATCCAATGTTGGGCAAAAATCAAACTTTTTATTTGAAACTGAGGCAGTTATGTTTTAACTTATAACTATAATTTACAGAAGGGTTATTCATGGTTACATTACAGAAAAAAAAACTGACGAAAAGTTAATATTTGCAGTCACAGGACTTGAAAGATCATCACAGGGTGTCAGTTTTTAATATTTATTTTTGAATCCTTATAATTTGAAAAGTACATGACCAAGATTTTTTTTCATATTTTTCTGATAACTGTTACGACTTGGTCCATTGCCCGATTCCGGCTTGAAGTTGATTTCTGGGACACCCTGTATAACAAAAAATTAGTTACTTTTTATCCACTCCACTATTCGGTCACTTTGGCACCAAAAACCGTTATATTTGAATTACTGAATTCATATTTTTGTTAACTGATGCCACCTCTCGGGACTTTCTTGAACGATTTTCAACATGTTATTATAGGCATAATAATCCTTGGTTTGTCTGCTATTTTAAAATAAGAATACAAAAAGAAAAAGCTAGAGGTCCCCAGTAAAAAAAAACAATACGTTCATTATAGTCATCCGATACAGGTTAGTTTGGGTATACAGTGATTTTGAATATTCATACATCGAAAAATAAGATAAACACCATCGCAATTTTCTGCACATATGTAGATAAGGTTACTAGATTCAAAATGAAAAATAATAAAAAGTGCTAGAAGTCCTCACTAGTATATAATACTATTAGGAAAAAACAACTATTATTTACAAAAAAAATCGTTTCGGTACTGCTACACTTTGTTATAACAAATATAAAGCATTGGACTACTTTTGGCATTTGAATTAGAAAAATCTGTTTCTCCGTTCTCGCATTGAAGAAGAAACAAAAAGTATGGGTGAGCTATTGTAGTATTCCCTACAAACTGTGAAAGTTTCACCAAATCGGAGTTGGTCGGGTTCCAAGGCCATCGGTTTTATTGTGAAATGGCTGATAGAGAATTTCAATGTATTATAACCTAAGATATGCGGAATATTTTGAAAATGAAATGTCATAAATATACAAAATTTCATATGAAAAGGTGGGTAATCCCTGCCGACAAATTGTTCCTATTTTTAGAGTTTCAGGTTACTATAACCTAAAATATGGGAAAGATTTTGGGAATGAAATCTCATAAATATAAAATATTTCATATCAAAAGGTTGGTAACCCCCTACGATAAATTGTTCAGGTTTTTAGAGTTTCAATGTAGTATAACCTAAATTACGAAAATATGTTTTGTGAGTTTCATTTATTTCTAAATGTTGAATTTTCAAAGTTCTAGCTACTTGTGCGTAAAAAATTGTTAACCCCTGCATAAAAAAAATATTTTGGTTCTTAGGTAATTGTGAAATATTGTTAGAAATCTATATTTCAATTTTTATATAATCGGTAAATGGGTTTCAAAGTTATTTTCAATTTGCGAAATCTATCTAAAAATTTATAAATAACCCACTCCTGGGGCGTGTATGCTAAAAAAAAAATAACTCACTAATGAAAGGGTTAAAGACTTGTGGCTGAGTGAGCTATACAAGTTAGGGTCAAAATCACAAGTGATTCAATTGGTTGTTGTGATAATGATACCATTAATAACAATAATAATAAATAATACAACTTGATCTCCATACTGACGCACTAACTATTGATATTATATATTACATCATGCTGTTTTACGCAATTCCACAAAGCCATAAGGAAGGTGGCTTAATTTAAAGTAAATATACCTTTCTTGAAAAATACTTAAAATTTCAATACTTAGGTCCAATACTGAAAAGTTTCAAGTGCTCTCACCCTTGCATTAATGTTATTTAATTCACTTTTTCATAATACAATATGTTGACACGCAATAATAAAAAGTCCTGTAAAATTCTTCTTCTTTCTTTAGACATATTCCTCAGGAGTATTATATAACCACTATAAATCTAACAGTGGTACTAAGCACACAAATTAATTGGATAATGAGCATAATAAAGGAGAAAATCCTTTTTGGTTCACTCCTTGCCAACTCTAACTCAAAGGTTGTTGTATAAAATCCAAGCCCGAAGACCCGAGGCAAAAAACTTGAGACATAAATACACGGCAACGTCGAGCCTTGCCATCGTTTGCTGTAGTAGACACCATCGTCTGTTAAAGCCCATATATATACAAAATCCTTAAGCCTGGGTATGTTCCTACTACGTACATATACCAGTACTACGGTACACCTCTTTTAACACAGAGAAACTATAAAAAAGAACAGGAAAGAAAAAAATTCTGCAGTAAAAGGGTAAAAAAGTTTCTTCTGAATACCAACTAATGATATGGGTAAATGTCTCGATATGTCTATCCTTGAGTAAATAGAGCTTTCGACAGATTCGTTAAGCTCTTCGAGTCCTTGTGTATTATGCTTCCCTCTCTGGGTTTTCGTTAGTCTGTTCATAGTATCTATCTCATTTTTAATACATGAACTACATCAGTAAGGTGAGGCTATTCACCAGATACTGTAATAATAAAAAAGTTACAGTGCATTCGGAATGGGCATAAAACATTTCATCTCGTACCTTGCTTGTGCAGAATCTGTTACAGGCAGATGAACGAAAATAAATTGCTTTCCATTCCAATTGATTTGAAGTGAACGATAGGACAGGGCACGATTCAAAAACCTTGGAATCTATTAAGTTGCCCTTATTGTCAAAATCCTTACCGGTTGTTTCTCTGTGAATTGCGAGCAGAGTTGGAATAATTATACCATTTTAGCTTATTTTGTCCGTAAATAATAAACATACGCTTTCCATCCCTTAATTAACATCTTTTTGATTTTTTTTCTTTCAGCTCGATCTACAGCTACAGGATGAGTCTGGAGGAGATATCTCTAGCTTTATAACAAATGGAGAATGGGAGCTTTTAGGTAAGTTTACTGATTGTAATTCAGTTAATTTAAAAACAACAGTTGAGTACCTCTGTCCATTTGGAGAATCGAAAATGATAGGATCGGGCTGCACTCAATTTGGGTATCCAGGGAACCTATGGAAAATGATGCACACAATCATGACCATGGTTTTATTCTGTTATATGGCCAATTTCTAATTCTTTATTCTATTTCTAATTCTAAATTCCAAATGTGAGAATATTTACCTAAAATAGGGCATGTCAGTAATTGTTTCGGATCGTCGTTTCGATCTTGGAATTACATGAGAAGCTCATATTAATCAGCTCATTTTATTCTTTATGAATCGAAATAAAAGGACTAATGAAGTTTTCAGGGACTCCAGATGAGGTGTGTATTAATGCGTTGTCATTATGGAAAAAAATCCGCCCTCTTGGTCATTTTTCGCGCACCTTTTGAAAAACATCAACTAAGAAATTTTGGTCATCCTCCAGTGGAATTGTGGTAATATGTCACGTAACCTGAAGAATGAAGCAACCGTTTTCTTTCCTAAGCTCCGAATGCTCTTCCCTTTGGTTGGTTTATCGTCAACTGGGAAGATACACCGCTGTAATAATTTCTTGAACATTTTCTTTATTCTGTCTACTCACACCTTCCTTTGGGTCTCACTGAAATTGTGCAGTATCCACGAAACACCAATATTCCTGACGTTACCCTAATTGGAGTCATGTAAATACTCAGAGATGACTAAATACATATGTATTTACTTAAATGCATGGGTTGTCCTGAAGTAGCATATTTGATACAGATGCTATGAATACTGGTCCGAGTAACAGTATCATTACGTCGTACTCTTGCATCGTCCTTCAGGGAACTACACCCAAGTAAGAGCTCATATCCCACACTTTTGCAAGAACTGTCCTGTTAATTCCTTTTTTGTAATGTAATAAAATTTTTTGACCACGTTAATAAAAACAAAGCCAACGCATTTTGTTAAACTGTCAAAGCTGTCACAAAAAAACGTCAAAACATCATAAACAGCGTACAACGTAAAACGTAAAGCGTATTAACGTACAGCTGTACATTAATCGTACAGTTTTGAATTGAAAACTAGCGGTTACGATTATGATTACATATGATTCGTACTTAAAAATTTATAATTACAATGACTGGTAATCGTAATCAATTATTCCAGCAAAAGAATTAAATTTTACTTGTTTATGTTGCCGATTTTGGAATTACTAGCGATTCCTTAAAATCATTTAAAAAGTAATCAATCACGATTTTTAACCATTATTTAGTAATTGCTGAGAAGTTATTCACGATTACCTTTTGATTTTTTTGCATTTATTATTTTTAAGACTTATTATTTATTTGGGTAGGTTAAATAAAATTCGGAGATTTCTGCCATTTCCTTTATGTAGGTACTGAGAATAAACTTGTTGTATTGGGATTGCGTTAATGATTATTATAATTATAAATATAACTTGGTACTTCATTTCATTATCGTGCCCAAAAAATAACCAAAATTCATTTTAATCAGAATCATTGTATTCTAAAAACACACGTCGCGTAAGCTATTCATTGGGAGGACAACTATATCAGATGAAAGTTCTTCGAATTTCGTTATTGGGTAAAATATTAGTTAATGGACCCGCGATTAGTCCACTGGCTTAGCTATTAAGAATTCAGTTATGGAGCCTTGTTTACACTTTTTATGAAGTTCATTTTGAACTTCATAGTATTATCATAATAAAAATATATATGTTTCCTGGTAAACGACTCTACAAGATTGACAATCTTTTACATTAGTATTTATTGAACAGATGGGCAAATCGAAACTCAAATTAGGATAAAAATATGAACCAAAATAAAGACGAACATCAGAGCCAAAAAGAAAATAATAATAATAAAAAAAAATATATAAAAGAAAATATTTTAATTTTAATTAACATCAAAAGTAAAATTAAAATTAAAAACAAAGTCAAAAATTCAAAACCAAATCAAATTTAAAAGAAAGGAAAAGATGTGTGTATCGTAGAAACAAAACGCTACTCTTAGAAAATAACAAGAACCCGTCTGAATTCGAATAATTCTTGCGAATTATTTCAGCTTGTTTTGAGTACTTCGAGTAGTTAGAAGATTGAAAATAAGTAGGTACTTGACCGTCATGAACGGTTTGAACATTGAAAACGGAACGAACATGCTGGTCAATACTCTTCTAAGAAAATTATGTTTAAAGTTAAATATGCCCTTGACTTCATCTGAACTTAAAGAATTACTTTTCTCAATCACCAAGGGGTGAAGTTGCAACTACAAATCAGGACTTCTACAAATGAGTATTAGTAAAAGCTGACGCAGCATTTTAAAAATTAACAACTGCCAATCAAAAATAATTAATAAAATATTTTTGAAATAACATAGTTAATTATTTTGACACTCGCAATATTTCTTTTTACTTCACTACATTTTTGTAAATCAAAATTGCGAAGAAAAGTCTTTAAAAAGATTCCAAAAAATACTTTAAAATAAGGGTCAAGTACTAGTCAAGCACTTTGGTACTTAAGTACGAGGTACTTGCTACATGTGACCAAGTACTTGAAAAAGTACTGATACTTTGTTTTTAAATTATAAGAATCAGAGTACTAAAGTACAAGTATGGGTCCTGGTACTGATACTGGTAATTTTACTTGGAATTTCACAGTTTTACTTACAATTCGTATGTCCTCTTATAATCATAAAAATATAATAACATTATAATGATGTGAAACCGAGAGCCATTAGTCAACACTGTCATATCATAATTCAGATT
Source organism: Dioctria linearis (assembly GCA_963930735.1). Classification (NCBI taxonomy): domain Eukaryota; kingdom Metazoa; phylum Arthropoda; class Insecta; order Diptera; family Asilidae; genus Dioctria; species Dioctria linearis. The sequence continues at coordinate 73,889,591 of OZ005742.1, read as the reverse complement.
CGTGTGGTAGGAAAATTGTATAGAAGAATAAAACTTTAGAACGGTTAGCCATGATAATTGTGTCAAAAAGAGATGTCAAGGTATATAAATACCTACTTTACTCTGTGAAATTTTAAGCATAATTAAATCTTGGTATTGTGATGCAATATAAATTCATTGATAAGTGAATTAATGGGATTGCAGTTAGGAGGTTTTCATACATATCTACGCATAACGTAACGCACAGTTCTATAACCTGTAATATGTATACCCTTTTAGCGATAGTGTTTTAATTATGTTCATCCTTTTCAATAATTTAATCTGGTAGAGATAACATTTTCAGTAATACTAAAATGTGGCTTTGATGGTATTAAAAAAAAATTAAAATTAAATTTACTTTGTAAAGTATTTTTTATCAGTGCAGTACTTGTACAATTTTCATGAAATTGTTAATTTAAATGAGTTTTGAAATACTGCCTAAAAATTATTTCACTGTAAAAGATTTTCAACTAGATCCGTATTAAAAGTGAACTAGAATGGATCTCTTAGTGAAAAATCTAGTTGGAATCATTTAAGCAGAAGTCGTGTTGAATATTTCACTTGCATTTCTAGTGAATATGTAATAGATTTCTGGACATGAAAATTATATATTCAGTCTTATTTTATGATCTGGATTTCAAGTAAATTTAAATGTTATTTCCCGTTTGTCAACTACACTAACTATTAAATTTCAAAATATTTTTCCAGTTAATTAAAGAAGATTTGTAGTTTCACCAGTAGACCTAATCAGTTATAGATATATCACCTAAGTTTACAGTCAATTTAAGCCGAATTCAGTTTATTTAAACAGAGATTCAGTTTTCACAATCAGAACAGATTTCTAGTGAAATTAAAAACTTTCATTTAATTTCGCTAGAAATCTTCTCTGGTTGGGAAAATTACATTCCTGTTTATCCTCGCCAATTTTCGTCTCCAATATCCTCCACCCTATATAATATACTCGTATACATGTCCATGCATAACATTTCGCTTATTTATTTGTAAGATTTTCACTTGGTAAAACAGAATTGGATAGCCGAAAATGCCAATATGGATTAGTTCTTATCAGGAAATATTTTTTTTTTATTATTTAAGAGGAAAGAATAAGCCAAAACTGGATAATTTAATTACACACTTATTTATTGACTTTTAAAGAAATGCTAGTTGCAAATACATGTGAACTTGTACTGTACATGGAAAAGAAAAATACATAAAAATAAAGAGAAAAAAACAATATTTTCAATCAATCAGCCAACGTTTTGTGATATAGAACCACTACCCCTAATGGAAAAAATTAAAAAATCTTGTCAAATGTGTGCTGTACTTAAAATTGAATACATAGTGAGATTTATACAATATATCAAAGGCATGGCGGACATCGTCCCCTGTTTCTGTACAAATATCCTCTAAAGAAATATAAAACTCTCCCGTTTCAAAAAGTCGCTCAGATCTACAGATGATTATGGGTTGACCCCAATTTTTTTCTAATTGTGTTGATGTCATCTTCAAGCTAAAAATAAGAAAAGTACAAATTTATTGTTTCATTCCTAAATTATTTTCAAACTTCCATTGATCCACTGTATTAGTGGCATTAAAAATGTTTTGAAGTTTTTTTCTTCCCAATCCTTTATATCTGTAGAAATTTGGCAATAAGACCGTTTTATTTGGCGGTTAGGCAGTTTTTTTTAAGACCATTGCGAGCATCCTTAATTTATCTATGCAAGTATTTAAGAAAAAAAGATAAAATATTTTATTAGAATTAGAAAAATATAGTGAAGGAAAAATATAGTTCAATTTCTGCGTCGAAAATAAGTTGAAGTATGAATTAACTTAATTAAAACTTGTGAACTAATTCAAAATTTTAAAATAATATAAAATCTTACCATCATTTGAAAAATTCTCGATAAGTATCACTTTGAAGGATTTTGACTTGGGGAAGGGGCTGTACCTTGGTACCTTTTTTGAAATAGTCTTTTTTGACAAAACTAATGGGAAAAATCTTAAACAACCGATTATCTTATATTGTCTAACCCATAACCTTTTCAATAGTCGCCCAATATGCAGTTAAAAATTGATATTTCAGGACATAGAAAAGAAATTATGAGGATCCTTCTTTCTATCCAATACCTTGTTGTACCCAACATGCAGCTGTACCATGGACACTGGGGTATTGTACCTTGGACATTTGTAATTTACTAAGAAGAAATGATGGAATTTCAACCAATATTCGCAAAGCAGGTTACTAAACAAAAATTTCTATAGATATACATCTTTAATTTATCTTTTAAGTTTTAACTAAAGGCCGATCTATGGCGTTTTTTGATATGTCCGTGTTGCAAAAGAAACAAAACTGCCTGTGAAATATTTTAAGATGCACAATTCACCACATGACGCACGATTTATAATTGTACATATAAACAACTTTAACCTTAGCTGGAATCCAAAGATATAGGAAGAATAGAACTCCAACACTTTCAATTTTTTGTTACTGGAAAATATTTACTTTTTTCACGACTAACGCAATAACTGCACATTTGTCCGAGAAACTAATTCCCAGAATAGCTTAAGTGTCATCTGTTGATACGTAAAATCGGATAAAAATGCTGGTGGTAGCTACAGTCCGTGTGGGAAATGAAATGACCAAGGTACACAAATGTCCAAGGTACAGCATTTTCCCCTACATAGCAAGGTCATCAATGCATCCTTCATGCTGTCCCATATTTTGTAAATCTAAGTTTTATCTGAATAAGAATATAATAAGTACCTAGTCAATAGTAAATTTTGTATAATTTCTTCCCATACCGCCTTTAAAATCAATTATTCTTGGGAACATGTCAGAATGTATTTCACCGATTTTCCGAATAATATCATAGTTCGCCTAATACCATCATAACTTTCTTCCATTAGATTAATTATTGTTTGGTAGTTTTTCTCCACTGGCAAAATAGTTTTCGAGTAAGTAATAGACAGTTGGTACAATAAATGAAAAGCTAAATTGTTTAGCAAACTAACATAGGACAATGAAACAGTTTCATTACAGCAGAAAGTAATATAAGTAATATAGTTAGATAATGAAGCCAAATAATAGAGAGCTGACCAAATTTCTTCCGGCCGCCTGCAGAGACTACATTCACTGTGAGCGAAATAATGTGTTTGAAATGCATTCAACTTCTGGATGACAATTCTTTACATTTACTGCGGCGTGGATACGATACATTCTGTTCCAGCCATTAAGGTCTAACCGAAATTCCGACTTTGACGGCAATTTTCATTAAGCCTTTACAGCCTCTAAAAGCCTTTATATTTTATTTACCTGACAATCAAACAAAATAAAATAAAAAAAATAAATATAAAAAATATATAATATAATATATAATAAAAAATAAAATAAAATAAAATATTATTTCTAAATACTATAAACAATATACTAGAGTGCTAGACCAACTAATATACACTTTGGCACGTCCGTAGACTTTCACTTTACAATAGTAAAGAACACAATTCATTCCTCGTGTATCTTAAAGAATAAAGACTCTATTGAATTTCTCTTTAATTTTAAATAAAATTCGGTACATTTGACTGGATTATCAATACACATAAGACAACACAACTACAAATCAGTTCACTTAAATTGATTTTTATTTGAGTGAAGTAGATATACAGTCCAGGAATGTATAATAACTGATCTTCCAAATAATTTACTGGAAACTCATTTGAAAAAAACTGAATTTCTCGAATTCCGAAAAAACCAGAAATAAAAGGAAGAAAGCATTTATTTATATCCGGAATCCTAGTTGAATTTTAATTTTAAATCCAATTAGTCATAGACATGCACGCAGCTAGAAAATTGTTAACTGTGTTCATTTTTAGATAAAAATAAAATATAAATCAAAAATATGCCTCTCATCAAATATAAAATCAATCAAAGCGTATCTTATATAAGTGTTATGTCAGTTGTTCATGTGCACTTCTCTTGCTGTTACTAAAGCCGGTTAGATAAAGCTAATTATCCTCACACAGGATAGAACTTTGCTTGGTAATTAGAATTGTTTTTTTTTAATGAAAAGCTCTATTGTCTGATGTAAGGTCGTCGATTTTAGAAAGTTTCAGTCTGCCAAATTCCCTATAAATTCCACTAATGCTCAATTTTCGATATAACTGTGAGTCTGGAAATAAAATGAGAGCTGCGAGACAACAGCTTGGGGCTACCAAATACTACAAAGTTAATTTTCTATTTGATGTGAAAAAGGTCACGGCATGACGTCATAGTTCATGTCCTACAACTAATGCTTTGTAGTATTTCGCAAAGGGTTTTTATGAATTCTGATTATAATAATATGAGTAACATTTGTGTAACTCCTCACCTTCCGGGGGTATTGATTTGCAGATTTATAAGCTTGAATTGGCAATCTTTTGAGAGATAAATTTGCAGGTATTTGGGTTACCTTAATCTAAATCTTAATATATAAAAATCCAGTGTCACTCTGTTTGCACACGCTAATCTCCGAAACCCCCAAACGATTTCAATGAAATATTGCGAGTATGTTTAGTTGGTTCCAGCTTGAGAGATAGGATAGTTTTGAATACGATAGATGGCGCTGTTGTCGAGACGTAAAAAACTGGCTGAAAACGCGTAGATGTGGAGAGCTGAAACTTTGTACACGGCGTTTTCATAAAAATTGAAAATACATGTTCAAAAATGGACCCAATCAGGCAACTCCTTCGTAGGGTTGCCATATGAATATTTAGTTTTTAGTATATATTTGGACACTGTCTGACAACGAGCACACGTAGAGAGCCAAAATTTGGTACACGGTGTTTTCAAAGCAATATCAAATAAAATTTAAAAACAGACTAAATCGGGCAACCCCTTCTTAGTGTTGCCATACAAAATTTTGATTTTTCACTATATATTTGGGGACTGTATGCACGGCGTTTTTTAAAAAAAATGTAAATTAAGTTCAAATATGGGAGCAATTGGTAAATAAAATTTTAAAAATAGACTAAATCGAGTTACGCCTTTTTTGTGTTGCCATACAAAACATTGGTTTTTCACTATATGCTTGGAAGCTGCCTGAGAAGGCGTCGTAATTAAGAACTCATATTTTGTACACGGCGTTTTCATTAAAATTGCAAATACAGGTGGAGCAAATCGGGTAACCCTTTCTTGGTGTTGCTATACAAAACTTTAGTTTTCACTATATATTTGGACACTATCTACCGCGTCGACGTAGAGAGGTGAAATGTTGTACATAGGCCACTCTTAAAAAAAGGGAAATTTAAGTTTGAAAATGGGATCAATTGGGAAACTCCTTCGTATGGTTGCCATACAAAAATTTCGTGTTTTACTAAATATTTGGACACTGTTTGAGAACGCGTCGACGTAGAAAGCAACACTCTCTCATGCATATGAATGTATGCACGCACACTCATACATGCATATACACCCACGCGCAGGCACATATACACAGTGAAACCCTAGAGTGCGGAATCGCGTGATCGAGTCAGATAAAAGCTTAGATATTATACATCTATGACCACCCCACCCCCACTCCCACCCATCTAGGTAACTATATTATCGCCGGGCAACGCCGACGGGCTCCTTCTAGTCTTTTATAAAGTATGACTGAAAACTACTCTCTGAGGGTCATTGATGCTGTACTTTTTGACTGTTTGGGGTCCTACTAGCCTTTTCACTGATTCCGTATGTCCTGAAGGAGAAAATTTTCTACAAAGCATCATGAAACAATATCCAAATACTTATCTGATTCCATCCGATGTAACATCAAGCTTGGTTCTACTCAACATGCCTACGTGTGTATATATGTATATGTATGTATGTATGCAAATGGAAGATGGAACAAATGTTAACTTATATTGAAAATGATTTAAATAGTAGGTATTATATTTATTCACATTTTAGGGTTAGCTTTTTGAATTAGATGATTTTTTACATGAAAAATTATAATAATAATATATTGCATAGTAGGGTTAGGTTCTAAATTAGGAAAATATACTACAAGTAAGTTAGTATAATTAATATAGGAAATATTGAAATACACGCAAAACCATAGACACAATATAATTCTTAAATTTTTATTACTAAATAATAACATAACTATGACAGAATGATGTTGTGTCCCAATTATCACTTCACTTCACAATTTGACATTTCAATCGTTCATTTCTCGACTTTGTAATTTCTCCTTCATCGTTAAGCGAATTATAGAACCTCTACTCTAAAATAATGAGGTAAATTTTACCTCACGTCAGATGTATATTATACTCTCTATGATGAAAAAGACAATGATACCTTTCAAAAGACAAAATATTTAAAGTAATTTCCCCATTCTAAAATGTCCGTTGAAAAGCGGAAACCGAATCTCGTATTCTACAAAATTCATGTTCATAAAGAACGGGAAATAACCGAAGACAGTCGCAAAGCCTTTGAAACCGAAATTAGCATAGACATTTTAAAATAAGTCATTGTGATTAATTGAACTCTGTCCCGAATCTAAGTTGAACTCAAAGTAGTGTAGTACAGAACTATTAACAAGTGTTGAGAACCAAGAAATTTTGAATTGATTAACTTAAGAAACATTAACACAATGCGGGTTTATTTCTTTATTAGCCTTTTCGAACATTGTGGAAGTGCAACTCAACTTATAAAGAAGATTTGCAAGTTTGATTCTGTATTGGACTCACGAAGAAAAATGTTTGGTTCATTTTTTGAAAATTTATTTTTTATCTAGAACTCATATTCCAGTGAAGGATCTTATACCTAGTCCTTAGATATCTTAAAACTTATAAATTATGAATTTTCTCAGTTGGTTTCTGACAGTTGTACTTATGTACCTAAATTACTATTGTTCGCTACCATCACATAACATAACAAATCAATCCAAAAACAAAGAAAAAATATTACCTCTGTCATATTCTTGAGTCTAATTTTCGAAATAGTCTGCAAACCTTACTTAAATTGAAGTATTTTTAACTTAAGTCTTTCATTTATTTCAGGTGTTCCCGGTAAACGCAATGAAATCTACTATAATTGCTGCCCAGAGCCATATATCGACATAACTTTCGCAATTTTGATTCGTCGAAAAACTTTATATTATTTTTTCAATTTAATCGTGCCATGCGTTCTAATAGCCTCAATGGCGCTGCTAGGATTTACACTGCCACCAGACTCTGGTGAAAAACTTTCACTTGGTAAGTATAAAAAATATCTTTTTATATAAATATACACATATGTATAATGTATAATACATACATACATACAATATTAAAATATTTTCCTTTCCACGGGTCGCGGGGCTACTTCCGCCTCTCATCTTATCACTGCTGGGACGAACATTTGCAGTTTTTGTAATAATATTAATTTCAACTTATAAGTCGTCTTCTGCGGGATCACCTTTATTACATCGTATACAGACGGAAGCTTAATTCGAAGTTATTTTAACTGCCTTAAACAAAGTTGCCCATTCACCAAAACCTTCCTGTCCTCTTAATAAAGGGCATCAGGTTTTGGTAAGGAAGATTTTTCAGCTCATCCACAGATAGAAGGGCAGACGCAAAAAGGGTTCTGTTGTCTCAGGCTCTCCCTCCAGGCAGGACAGACACTCATCGCTGTCAACATCTCCCATCCTTGTTGGATGAGCGTGAAAAGAGCTGTGACCGGTGATCATGCCAACCACAGTTCTACATTTTTTCCTTCGGAGGCCCATGAGAAAATCTGAGATATTCCAATTGAGCCCATCAAGAAACAGTTTTGTACACCTGCAAGTACTCAGGTCCGCCCATCTCTCTTGCTGATGCTTTCTATGAACATCCGCTTTGATGAGAGACCCGAAACTCGAGGTGGCAACACCTACGGCTAGTTCCGGTCCGAGGAACGGAGAATCAGAGCCAACCCTAGCTAAAATGTCAGCCCTATCATTCCCCATGATCCCCATATGACCAAGAATCCACAGAAGGGATACCTTGTTGTGGATAAATAACTTATCTCCGGACGACCTGCAGTAACTTAGATGTTATCTGATGGCCACTCAGAGCCATCAAGGATGCCAGACTATCCGAAAGGATAGCAATATCGTTCCCTTTTTTTTCCATAGCTAGTGCTAATTCCGATGCCATTGATATGACGAAGACTTCGAACTGGAAGACAGTGGTGTGTCTTCCAAGTAAGTACTCCATCCCAATATAAGACTCAGAAAAGTAGACACCCGCCCCAGCTCCCTCATTAGTGAGAGAGCCGTCGGTGAAAATTTTTAGAGCGGACCGGGGAAGGCTCGATAAGGCACTTCCCTCAGTTCACGGAAGCTCACAGATAAACGACGCCCAAAACGAAGCTCAGGTACCTTCGCATCTGGCCAGAGGGCTTTCCAAGTTCAGCCCATACGCCACAGAGCAATGAGAAGAGCCAGCTCTGCCGTCCTCCCAACATTCCAACGAGCGCAATCTGCACACAGCACTTTTGGCATCTGCCTGAATGACAACAGCCAGAGGTGGCAGATTAAGTGGGACCTCAAGAGCAGCAGTAGCGGTAGGTCACATTGAGCCCATAATTCTTAAACAGGCAAGCTTTTGCAGGCCCGTCAGAATCCTGATCGCAGTCCCCACAAGCGTCCTCGGCCACCATAAACAGGAGGCATATGGAAGCATGGGTCTATTGATCGAGATGTACATCCAGTGCACAACCCTTGGTATCATGCCCCGTGTGCAGCTAAAGGTTCTCCTGCATTGAGCGAACACCCTCGTAGCCGCAGTAACTTTTTCCTCTACGTGCAATCCCCAGCTTCGAGTCGAGGAAGACTCCACGAGGAGAGAGTTGAACGTTTGTATGACAAATACAAAGTAAAGAACATAAGGCCATAAAAAGGTCGATTGATGTAATTCATGAAAATAATTTTTATTTAGGAGAAATGTATAAATACAGCTGCATATGAATCTCCGATTTTTTGAATCAATGCTGCGGCTTATGAGCATTAAGGACTTGAAAGAGGATTTCCATAAATATAACATTAGTGGTGTATTTTAAAAAAAAAATCACTGACGGCACTGGAACGATGATCATTTCTGGATGGTTGTCAAGAATCGTCTGTTCTTCCGGAAATCCGGCCATTTATTCCTCACTTGTTTACAAGGTTCGATCGGGATCTAAATTAACTAGAATTGGTTGGTTTCGCGAATTCATTCGATCCAAATCACGATCCAAAATTGATCAATAAAATTTGCCAACAGTATAGTTTCTGCACTCTCGACGAATCGGAAGTTTTATTGATTGAATCTTTCCAGAATAACAGTATGGAAAATTCATGCTACATGCTTACATAATACTACATATAATCCTTTTGACTTCCCTTTTTAATCCACTGCTGAAATTGAGGCTGACTCATCTTATGTCACTGCAATATTATTATGCAGGGCTATTTATTTCATCATATCTGTTCTTGGTCAAATATCAAGAGAGACATTAATGCCCAGTTTATGAATCCGCAAATCTAGCTTTTTTAGGCCCCGCCAAATGCTTTTCGATAATTTAGTTATCAAAAAATTATTTTCGTAAATATTTTCAATTTGACATATTTATAATGGTACTTATGTAGTATAAGTAATTACATTTTTTAAATTGAACATTTATAATACAGAATATCTTTGTCTTAAAATTATAACGTACATATACTAGGTATATCATTAAGGATGGTGAGTCATAATCTAATTCATAGATGTTTATATTGAAAACTTCTGGGAAAGACAAATAATTTTTTTCAGTAGATATGTATACGTGAAAACGCACTGAAAAGTTGCCCGACTTTTTAAACTTGCATTTTATATATAAAAAAAATCCATGCGCAATATTTTAGACCTTTTAGTTAGTTATCACGAATTTACAAATAGCCAGCCGAATTCCCTGGTTTCTTGGTACACATACCATCATGCATGTTTTTGTAAGCTGACCTGAATTGATTTGGCTTTAATTTTGGCTAAGCTAGGTTAGAGTGGCGGCCATCGTAAAAGCATCTACGACCAGCCACACTTAGACCATCTTTGGTCCATTGTGGTACCACTTTATTGGGACCCTGCCTGAACAAGATACCTCAGGTTCAGGGTGCGCTGAAACCCGCCACAAGACTTAATGAACCTTACTAGAGCCTCCAACTCTTTGTCGGCGAATTCTCTTAGTTCGCATAGAGAGTATGTACCGAGCGTATTCCTACTAGGCTTAGCAATATTAGGGCATTCGCACAGCAGGTGCCGAACACTCTCAAACCTCGTCCACACAGCTTCTGCAGAAATCATTGTATGGAGCTTGCATGCGCTCTGCATGTTTGTCAAAGAGGCAGTTTCCCTCCATTACTGCAGTGAGATTATGCACGTCGTTCTGGTCCCTCCTCAGCAGAGATTCAATGATCCTAGGACATATCTCGGCGCAAAGCTGTCTTGAAATCTCGCATGAGGTCAGTTCTCCCCATCTGCGTTTTACCAGCTTACAGGCCTGTACATCTAGAATCCTTTTCGCTAATTCTAGGAGCCCACATATGGATTCCTCCGCTAGACATATATTCATAGCGGAACCTTTTCTGGCCAGAGCATCAGCTACATCATTTCCAGCTATGTAACTATTTCTACGCACTCAGCAGAGAATAACTTTGTGGTTAGCACCCAGTCTCCCGAGATCACAGCGACACCGTAGCACTAGGCGCGATCTAATGGTGCTCGAGTTCAGGGCTTTGATTGCAGTTTGGCTGTCAATACAAATCCTGATAACTCAATCGCTAGGTACCATAAGTTGTAACCAGCAGCCTCTGCGCTTTGCAAATAGCGAGAGGCTCCGCTTGCAGCACACTACAGTAGCTCTGTAGGCGGTACGATTCATGTATTTACACCCCGCCGCCCAATCCCATTCTCAATCCGTCAGATTCATTTACCGCAAAACATATACATATGTATATATATAAATACATTGTTGTGTGGGCATATTGATAAGACAAATTATAGAGGACGAGTGAATTATGACTACCAAAGTCGTTTTGAAAATGCACGACGGAATGGGATTGCAAATATGCCGAATTTAAGCTCAACATGGGAATTTATCCAATAGTCATATTTCGGCTATTTGTACTCTGATTTGTCTGCATGGCATCTCAGAAGTAGTTTTGAATGGACAAAAAACTGTCACAGTGTTTTGTTTTCCTGAAAAATCTGTTTTATACATTTCTTTTTTAAAAATAATTCCTTTGTAACAGGGACCGAAAATAACTATTATTTTAGATTTTTCAAGCAAAAAAGTCACATAGAAATAATAATCGGATCTTTAAATGAATAGGACCAATCTTATACTCATAAGTTCCATATATAGATTATATTGCTGTATAGACATTGGTCGTCGCATCTGTATACGTTTATGTTGGGCTCTCGAATATCTCGAAACCGACCTGACTGGCATTAACAACGTGGATGCGACTGTAACTACTGCATTGTCAACCCATGTTGTAGCTCGAATGTCCGAACTTTCTATTCGTATTCTATGTAAAAAGGTTATCAAAATAGAAGCAAAATAGAAGTGATTTAATTGCTTCGTCAAATTTATTAAGCATTGAAAAGAGTGGCGCTGCACGTTTTCCATATTTTTCGACGTGGTTTGGCTCTGGGTTTGTACTAGGGCTATTTTCCTGGTACATTTCCAAATTTACAAGGTAACCTAACGGTGTTTTTAAGCTCCACATTTTGTAGCTATGCAAATCGCAGTGGTTTTCCACGAATAAACTGCTTACACCCGTGGTACCCGTAGTACTCGATCATTACCTCGTCGTAAGATAAATCCTGTTCCAGTCGGAAGTTTTGAGCAAAATATAGTTTCAACGTATCTGTAAATGGTTTTAGCTTCCAAATCTACGGAGTTTTTTTTTGAGTAGCCATTATGTTCTCGGTTATGGTAACAGAAGTGGCTGAGTGCCATCTTCCGAATGAATATCCTAATCTGTAATATCAAATAATGGAGGTGTCGCTGCTACTGAATTTATCAAGTTGACTTCCAAATTAGGAAAAGAGTTTTCTAAAATATCAGTCTCCATTGATGGACTCCATATAGTTTCTAATTTTAGTAATGATGTCTATAAGCCCGTCCACCTCTCACAGTCATCTCACACAGTTCTTCCAGTTGTTGGTTTGGTAAACTAAAAATTGTACCTCCACCATCCTCATCACAAGAATCTTCTACGAACTGATAATCAGATGCCGATGATGGCTCAAAATACACCGCCTGAACATCTTCTGCATCATCATAATCACCATCCAACCATGAATCTATCTCGTGTTGCATCGCCTTGGCCGTACAATATTTTCTATATTGAGCAATCAGTTAAGAAAAAACAATCGAATTTGAGAAAACGAGCTGAAATTACATAAAAAAAGAACAACGGAAGAGAATATGGCAAATGGAAAATGGCTCATCGAAAAAAAAATAACTTGAACTGAGAATGGTCGTGTGAAGCGTATACGCTTCACCAACCTCCGACCGCCAAGAACCAGGCCAAATTCACCACAGCAAAAGAAAACATTGTTTTGTAACCATACTTCACAACATATTTTTTTATTTTTCTTGAACAAATAACAAAATAAATGTACTTAAATATGGCGGGTCGTCGTTTTGGCTTCTTTTTACACACAAAGAAAATCACTTGGAACAAATGTAGGTCCTTATAAAATTTTTGACGCACCACTTCTTTACTGAAGTATTTGTTTTACGAGCTTTTGTACACAAAGGAATATTCGTGCGTATACGCTCCAGCAGGAATTAATACGAAGGAGATTTCTCGTCTTAACCGACTGAAATTTATTGAAAATAATTTCAATAATTTTTCAAAATGCATTTTAAGTGCAAAAAAAAAATGATTGAACTTTTTGACCCAGAGAGGTCTCATCGGTATCATTGCATTTCAAAGTGTAAGAGAAATCTTGCCACCATATAATTCACATTTACTTTTTATAAAAACTATTTATATGGGCAATTGGTGTGACCTCCAGCATTGAACTTCAGGCAGGCGATCACAGATAACCATACCGATGAGACCTCTCTGATCGCTGGGTCGAAAAGTATGAATTAATGGGCTGACTTTAAATGTTGGTCCTAATTTCAAAAAGTATAACTAATAAAATAGAAACTGCATCATAATGGTTCATTTTTGATTAATTGTTTTTGGTTATATGATAACCGTTATTCACAATATCTTGTTTTTGGTTATGAAATAAGAGTTATCGATAACGTTTTTAATTTTTCTCAAGTTATTTTTAATCAATTTTATAATTCTTTTCTCGATTTTTATTTTATTGGTTATCCACTGCCACAATTTAAATTTATTTTATCGGTTGATCCACAATAATTGTACTTGTCGACACGTTTTCTGTCACATAGATTCTTAAAAATGTTTGCATATTAAAAGCGAATCCGGTATTCAAATTCTCCTAACTCTTGACTAACTCCTGAGAAAAATTAAAAAAAGCTATCGATAATTCTTCTTCCATAAAAATAAATAAATGTGAAATAATGTTTAAATATTAACAAAAAAATTAGTTGATCTCATAACAAATACGGTCCCTGCTTTTTGAAATATTCAAAATATCAAGAAATATCCTTTGATACTTTTATTACTACTCTTGGCAAAATAAGGAAAGTAGGATGGGGAAAAAAAATCGAATCTGTGCATTTGTAATATTTTTGTAGTATGTGGCCTGATCCGGCGTGGAATTCTTCCATAACACCTCGGCTGGTAAGAGCTTTACATGAAAATCAACATTATAAACTATACCTCAATCGTCAAAAGCGGGATCTTCAAAAATCCTTTCATTGGATTCCTTTATTTTTTCCGGAAAACTTGTTGCTTTAAGAACAAACAAAAAATAGGAAGCAAAACAGTATGAAAATATTTTACAGCACTTCTACGATGAAAAAAAAATCTATTTTCACTAGTTGCGTTCAAAAATATTTTTATTAGCAGAGTGGTGTCCAAGTCACCCCCCAATATGTATGTGCATACAAATGTACTATACCGAAACACAGAAATTTATAATTGAATCGAGGCAAGGATTTCCTAACTTAAAAGCTATTATTTAAACAAAAACAATCTGAGGAGGTTTCCCTATTCCCCATGCATGCTTTTCAACGTTCCCGGTCTGCATGAGCCACACTCTTGTCAGAGAAAGTGTTTGCATGTTTTCCGCTGGTTTTTCATTATTTATGTTTGTGTTTAACCAATTTCAAGTCTGCTTGCTGCTCCATGGGATTTTGTCGTGCTGTCGTCCGACCCGTGCCGTGTCGAATCGATTGTGTTGCCGCCCTAACTTTGTACTAATTCAAAGTTATTTAATTAATGTTACCCTTAGGGTTGACCACTGTCCATAATGTTCAACGCCTCAAATAAAATAACCAGATTCCACTGGGTTATATGGCTCAAAACTCTGGTCATGTAGGCACAACATAATCTTGATCACTTCCGACGCTATACGAGGGAGATTATAAATAATTCTTCAAACAACCAAACCCGGTAATGTATACTCGCCCAGCTGCAGAAAGCAACGTTTAAGTTAATTTTGGACTGCCACCCATTTAGAAACAGGAAATTGTATTTATTTGGAGCTCCAGGAAAACTCTTGCAACAAAATTTTCAAAACTGGTTATTAAATCTTGGGGGAAAGTGTGAACGGTGAATAAAATTGAAACGTTCAAAGCTTTTAACGTTTTATATATTTTTGTACTTTTCCGATTGTGTACCTGAGTTATATATATAGATCGTAGCTTTAATATGGGTTGTTTTGTTTACCACCCGATCTCTCAATCTTTATTGATTGCTTTGATGTATGTTTGCAATGTGATACTAGAATGTGGATGAAAGGCTCAGGCAATTTAATCGATAATTTTTTGACAATAATTATAATCGTGATTTCACACCTAAAATTCATGGAATAGTTGTTGTAATCCTAAGACGGACGGTGAATTTTATTTAGATGTATCCTGGGAATGTGATGGGTGTACCTTTCATTCTGTTGATATACTATCTTAGAGATCTTTGATTTAGTCTGAAACAAAATTTAACTTGACTTCCCTCTACTTATATGATGCACTCAATCGAGGACCTGCTACGTATCTAACAATATTATTATCGTAGCATAGTGTGTAGCGAATCTAATTTCAAACATAATACGAGTATTTCTTTGAGTTGAGATTATATGTACATAGAATCAAAAAGCAGTGCATTTCGATAATTGCGGTACCTATGTGAATTCTAACATCCAAAGGATTCGACTAATTGGATCAAATATGCTGTCAGATTGAACGCGTTGACAGTTGAGATGTGGCAAATTTACTTTATAAATCAGTTCCACTTCCTACATCAACGTTTTACCAAATTTTAATGTTGGTTTCGAAAATAATATAAATCACTAAAACAAAACCGGCAACGAACAATCTTCCAAGTAACTTTTTCATATTTCTTGACAGTTCTACATTTGAGCTTAAATTAAGCGCGTTTGTGACGAAAATAAGAAACTCGTGCAATGAGAGGTTCGCTTCGCAGGCATAATACTTAAATTTTGTTTAGTGAGGTTAAATAAAACCTTTGTAGTGCCTGCACATGCCAACTAAGATCAGTTGGAAGAGAGTGGAAATTTTGTTGTTGATCTAGTTTATAGAGGCCTAAGAATGTTTATGCATTGTCCGAAATGGTCATTCATTTGCCTGGCCTGTGCTGCCGAAACTTCCTGTCCAGCTCTCTTCCCATTGTTAGCGTCTACCTAGAAATATAGTGCAAACGACCAATGAAAAGATATATGTGTATGCGATCACTGGAATATTTCAGTAGGTATGTATAACGTCAGGCTGCAAATTGAGTTTTTCTTTTATAACCCCAAACTTCGGCTAATAGTCCTTATCACTCTTTTTATACCCTAGATGAAATCATCGGGTATAATAAGTTTGTCATTCCGTCTGTAACGCACAGAAATAATGCTAGTAGAGAAAAATAAGTAAAAAACGAGTTTTCAAACAAAACTGAGACCAAGCCGCATGAAAAAGTAGAAAATAAACTTTTCTTCACACACAGAGGTGGACTATGAAATTTTTAGTTTTTTTTAAATTTACATGAATTTTCCTCGATTTTTCATGCAAGTTTTCATGATTGTTGAAGAGAAAGTATTGATGCCAGTAGGACGGGAAAAAAATGATTCCGCATTTTGTCAGAAAATTTTCCGGAAAAGTCGGAAAATTTTCCAGAAGAATTGGAAAATTCTGCATTTCAAACGCTTCCTTGATCTGAAAAACTCCGGAAAAGTGATTTACATGACTTTTCCACGATTTTTTCTGCAAGTTTTCATTATTGTCGGAGACAAAGTAATGATGCCAGTTGATAGGGAACTTGATCCTGCATAATTTAGAAAACTTTTTTACCGGAAAATTCCGGAAATTTTTTTCGAAAAAATCGGAAAACTCTGCATTTTTCCTGAAACAGATTTATCACTAATCAAATTTGTACCAAATTTTCAAGTGATTTTTCCCGATTTTCCGGGGTTTCCATGGAAATTTCCGGTTCAAATATTGATAGATTCAATTGTCACGAAACATGAACCTGTATGCTAAATTTCAGCTCGCTGTGATGACGAAAAGTGGGTCTACGAGAGTGTCGAAAATAGTAAAAAAGAAATATACAGACAGACAAATTCGTGTACAAGTTAAAGGGAATGGCCTCAAAAATTGAGGTGGACACCCCACGCAAAATATTAAAAGATAGTTTGATTTTTGCATGTCCGTCTGTCTGTCCGTCTGTCTGTCTGACCGTCTGTCTGTCCGTCTGTCTGTCTGTCCATCTGTCTGTCCATCTGTCTGTTCATCCCCACTCGAAAACGCATTCACTTAGATAGAAAAGTAAAATTAAACTCGAAAATGGGACCAATCGGGCATCATCTTCGTAGGGTTGCCATACAAAAATTTCGTTTTTCACTACATATTTGGACACTATCTGAGAACGCGTCGACGGCGAGAGCTGAAATTTCAAACATAGTATTTGTATAAAAATAGTAAATATAATTTCAAAATTGGACTAAATCTTCTTGGTATTGCCATATACAAATTTAGGATTTTTACGTAATTTTATGAAAACGATAAGTCCTATACGGTTTTAATGTACTAAAACCTTCTTCAGAATACGAAATCCTATAAAATTGGTTATAATCAAGTTTTCTGCCCGGAAAACCATTCTAGAAATATAAGCGAAAAACCACTTCAGAATTCAAACTTCCGCAGATGGGTCACCATACGAATTTATACATACGGACAGTCATCTAGGTTATCTTAGAATAATTCTAGTTTTTTCAGTTGTTTTATAATATGAATCGGTTCGCTGTAAAGCTCCCGCCTGGATTAAAAAACTTTAAACTGCACAGAAATGTACTGAATGTACAGATTGAAAATACAAATGCTTATTCACTTTATGTGGTGGTCGATAATATAAGTAGGCCCATCTTCTAAAGGATTTCAAAATCTTAGAATGCCTATATCCAAAACGCTCTATATGCTCTAAGAGCGGTTGTTACAGCTCTTATGATTACACTTAAACTCTGGACATTCAAAAGGAAAATAAACGTGTTGCTTGTAGGATGCACTCATAGTTGGTTAGGCGGGAAGACGGCTAGAATGATTTTAATTACCCTACATTGGTGTTTAGCCTGAAACTGTGTAATATTTTATTTGTCCCATTTTTCCATTTTTTTTTTTGTCACTGTACTGAAATAATTCAATTCTATCTGTACGAAACAACATAACGTGAACTTGGCTCTCGTTCAGATTTTACTTTGAAAGAAAAAAGCAAATTTTAATTTCATGTATCACGTATAGATGTCGCTATTTCGATATAGAGATGTTTGCTACAATAAAGACCATGAAACTAGCTCATATATCTCCCTCCTCTTAGACAGGATATTTTTCTAATGACTCTAATTAGTCTTTCACGTTGATGGGTGATTTCAGGGAAGTATTGACTAGACTTTGTATTTACAGCACCAATATCTCTGCGATCAGTACTTAAATAACAACTATTGATTATTTAGAGATGTACCCAGAATCATTGACGTTTTAGAAGGAAGATCTCGGTGCTTGTAAAAAATGTGATAGAAACTTTTATTTAATGATACAAATAGAATTTTTCCAGCATATATAGTGAAAGTGGTTAAAAACAAAAAACAAATTCTATCCATTAATTGAAAATTCTTTTATTAAAAGATTTATAGGTGGAAATAACAAGCAAAAGAAAATAGCGACATTTCATTTCTAAGACGTCTATGATTATGAGCTCATCTATAAATAAATAATCAATGTTAACAATGGTATTCTGTCCCGCATCAAGGCAAAGAATGTTCGTAGCAGGAAACTTAAGCAAGGTTAAGTGTTATACATAAGAGCTTCTATGTTCACATAATTCCACTTGGACGTGACCAAAGAGAAAATCTTGGACTCTCCTATGATAATAAACCAAATTAGCTATCACACAGCAAAGGGTTCGATGGAGAGTTACCATTTAATTTCTAAGTTGCTCGAGATAAAAAAAATAGTTAAGTTAGAAATAAGATTCCACTAATTTTAATTTTTTTAATCTACCTCTACCATATTTAGGCGGTTTCTTTATATAGTCCTATATAGATTTAAACAATTGGGTTAGAAACCGATTGTAGTAAATCGGACTTTCCACCTCCCCTTTCTTTACCATTAGCTTATATGAGGTCAGTTTGTGTTGAGCTGGCTAAACTAAGCTGGTCCACTTTTTTTCGAGGGTAGTATTTCCTACGTAAGCGCTACGATATGTCTCTACAGATGGCTTTGTTAAACTTAGTTTTACTGGTTTAATCAACACGACAAATACTCGTAATAAAAAGCGAGATAACTATAAATATTCGCTGGGAAGCATTCATTTTTAAAATTACAATTACATCTGATGAATATTGAATTTCAGTTGAAAACTTAATGAAATTCAAAATCTCAGAAACTAAACTAGAATGATTGAAAATTTGTTCAGAAATTCTGCTCGTTAAAATTGTACATCTCATCGAAATTCTCATAGTCTGCAACGACTAGTGTTACATCGCATCGTTTTAACTTTAATAAGCAATCTCAGCGCACCAGAATTTCGATCGGACTTGCACTTCCTTCTCTTCTATCATCATTGGCAACATACTGCAGAAAATGGACTAGGACGTGACATGCAAGCAACTATCCTTAGCTTGGAAAATATTAAAATTCATGACTGAATCCTTTTTGACAGTCTTCACATGTAGCGTAAGTGACATACATATTTTGAGCCATTTCAAATGATATTGTCACCTTGAGGTGTTTTCTCAACAAATATGGTTCGTCCAATGTGGAGAAAATTTTTCGGAAAAAATTACAACGGATGAAAAAATAACGTCGTACCCTCGCTGTGAACGTGAATTGCTTCGAAAATCGTTTTTTCTTTTTTTTATTAAGATTTCACCTGTCGAGCTTGTTTCCTTTGTACGATTTCTGCGAATTGTTACTTTACCTTGCCGTCATTTCGGCTTTTGAATGGACGTAAATAGATTCTCTTATTGTCGTTTGGTATGGCTACTATGGATGCTAGTCAATATTCAGCTAACACTAGAATCCGAATGTTCACTTCGTGTCTCATTTTCAAATATTTTCAGTCTATTTTCTTTCTGTAGAACAAAACGAAACGAAAATGTCCTCTTTAATGGATTCCCACAGTATGCCATCTACCTCGACGGTCGTATCCTATTACTTTCTCGTTGAAATACCATTTCTGCCACCATAATGTGCCAGCTTTTCTGTAAGCCCTTCGGTGGATACGAAGTAAACAAATAAGACAAAAGCATAAAAAATTTGCATCGAGATAGACAGGAGTATATTCCACTGTCAAAGAAATATTCAACAGAAAATTATTCTGTGGAAAAAGGACTTCAGTCATTATAAGCTGCGGCTGTTTGTAATATTCAGTTTCCCTTATTCATGCACTATTATTACTTTGCTTATACTTTTTCACTATTGTTTTTATAAGCCAACTCATTGTTTTAAAATTTTGATTGTTTTTTGTCTCTTTGCAGGAGTTACGATTCTTTTATCTTTAACAGTCTTCCTAAACATGGTGGCTGAGACTATGCCAGCCACTTCAGATGCTGTGCCTCTTTTAGGTAAGTTTAAAGTTTTAATTTACATTAAGATTTTTAACAATAACACCTAAGCTTACACTGAATGTTATAGATGCTTTTTGTTGTCAGGTCTACTACTGGTATTATGAAACAAGTTGTTCATTTGTAAAAAATATACATAATTGGCCTAAGTCCACATTTATTGTTAAGATAATAGACTAAACGTGTGAGTTAAATTTGTACATTCATGTATATACTCATGTACTTGAATATTTTATGTAAAATACTAAAATCTTAATTTATAGCAGGAAAAGTCAATTATTATGTAAAGTAGCAATTATGAAACATGGGTGAATAAATCTAATGGGGATGCAGCAAATGGATTCCATATGGCACCTTGCATTATGTAAGAAAATAGTTCTTTTCAATTTTTTAGTGGCATTACGAAATAATTCAAGTCCATTCAATAGGGACTAAATAAATATGGCCGGCCAAGTGCGAGTCGGACTAGCGCACCATCGTACAAAATTTAATACTATGTACTTTCTATTTATTTTTTCAAATAAGAGTAGGCGTCATGTGAAAAACTAATAATAATGCTTTCATTTGGAAAAAAAATGCCTACTTATGATAATAAGAATGATGAGAATAAAACGAAGAAATACACAGTCTGTGAAAATTTCAACTGTCTACCTATTACGGTTCAGGAGATACAAACTGGTGACGGACGGACGGACAGCGAAGTCTTAGTAATAGAATAGGGTTTCCATTATTACCCTTTGAATGCGGAACCCTAAAAAGGCCCTTGCCCAACAAAACGTAAGGTAGAAATGGTTTTGATATATTTGTTATTCAGTTCCGGGCTTCGATGAAAAATCCAAGTTTTCGACTATATGAGGAGCGGGTAAGGGGGGGGGGGGGGGGGGGGGGGTCCACGCGTTCACCATCTTGGAATAACAGTACAAAGAATTGGTTTTGTGTTTTTTCAAAATAATTATTCAACAGTTGATTGTACAATAAAATTGTACAAATATAATTTTGAAGAAGGACCAAATTGCTAACATTTCTTATATACATAGGTATACTTAAATTTTTCAGGGCCCGGCACTAAATAACTTATATCAAAATCCTTTCTGTTTTTGTAGGGCAAAAACGTCTTTTGACTGAACTATTCCTATACTTACTTATTTTGACGTTAATGGCACAGGGCAAAAATAATAGTTCGCCATTAGTATTTGTTTCGTTTAACAAGCTTAGCTTACTCTACGATTTTGTATGTTACGGGCTCCTCTTCAAATCTCTTCTGT
This sequence comes from Dioctria linearis, assembly GCA_963930735.1. NCBI lineage: Eukaryota > Metazoa > Arthropoda > Insecta > Diptera > Asilidae > Dioctria > Dioctria linearis. The sequence continues at coordinate 73,868,097 of OZ005742.1, read as the reverse complement.
ATAGTACGTAGTTTTTATTGTAATGTTTTCAATAGGTTTGTGATATTGATATTGTGTGACTAATCAAACTTCATCTTCTAATTTTGCTTTTTACAACAATGTTCCACTTTTAGTATGATCGTCCCAAAACCTCCTCGTTTGCTACTACGTGGGTGTAGTGAATATTAGTAATTCATCATAATTACCTATTAACAACGGTTTGCAGTCGTCGTACAGTTGAATGAAAAGCATTTGTCGCGATAGTCGCGGTCAAAACCTTGTAACTTCTGTAATAGTTAAGATATTTTAACTTTTCTTTTTTTTTTGTCACTAAAAAATCTGGGCTTTGCTAAGTGAAAAAAAAGTAAAATTGTCAAGATACATTCCTGGGAAAAGAAAAATTAAAAATATCCAAGAAATTAAAACAAAAAAAAATTTACAAAAAATCAACAAAAAATTCAGACAATTAACAAACAAAAAAAATTTATAAACTTAGGAGAGAATCCGCTTCTAAGAGCAGACAAATTTAGCTAGTTTTATATAATAAAATATTAATCGTATTCATTCAATATTTCAAAGTTATATATACCTATGTATGCAATTCTGAATAGTACTTTATAAGTAATATTGGTAGGCATTGCTAATGTGATTAGAATGAAGGCCGACGCTACTAGTACATAGTTAACATTTTGGAAGCTCGAAATCGAGAACTTTTATTTTCTGCCATTCAGCCTTTAACATACTTACTTGTAAAACGGTACTGAATTTCATAATTAAAATATCTGAGACTCCTGTTGCCCTGGAAACTACATTGCAGTTGGAAACTACACTGCAGTTGGAAACAATTTTTCTAGTAGTACTCCCATCATTTGTTGTACCATATGCTTGCCTCATAACATCCACTAATATAGATAGCTCCGCTTTCAGGTAATTTTGACCTTTTTTGTTTTTCTCAGCTTTCAAAATTTTATTTGCGTCTTTAGCTATAGTTTTTTTAAAGTCCAAATTGTAAAATACGTGAAGAATATATTCCATAAAACGTATCCAGCAATGCAAATTGGATAGTGCATACTGATAAACTTCTGTATTACATTCCTTGGATTTAATCACGTGAAGCTTATTCATTTTTGTCGGTCTTGCATTACACACATTACAGGAAGCACTTGACTTCTGTCCAGATAAAATTGTACGTCTTTTCATTTACTATTGTGCACTGCATATTATACTTTCCGATGCAAGACATTCCTCACATCTTAATAGTAGTAGGTACTATTTAAACTATTTAGTTCTTGGCTGTAGTATTTGAGCTCATTCAAAGTTTGCTCTGCTGTTTCTTTCATATACTGGAATTTAATTGGTCACAAGACGTTATCATTATCACACGAGCTGCATGTACTTGGACGCATCCGACTTGATTCAATTTCTATATTTGTTGGCCTATTCAAATTTATAATTAATTCTTTACTTAACCACGCACTATTTTAATGCACAATCTTGGTTTTTGATCTTGTACTTTTGTTCTACAGTATACGGTAATAACAAAAAAAAATTTTGAGAAGTTCTCTTTTATAATTTTTAATTGTTCCTCAGTATACTATCACTATACTGTCTTTAATTTTATTCTTAACAGAATTAAGTGAGTCACACCACTCCACAACCAATCACAAAGTTTTTTACACTACACCGAAAATTGCTCCATCTAAAAAAAAAAATTCTTTTAGTTACGCTTGGTATGAACTATAACTTTGAATTAAGTCAAAGTACTTAAGTCATGGTTTTTATATTTACGTACATATGCGTAAACCTTCTGTCCAGAAACATCTGTTTTCAAAGTTTCTACTTTCCACAAAATTTGTATACTTACTAGTATAGTCTACATAACAAGGTATCTATATATACATAATATGAAGAAAATAAAAATACTATACCCAAATAGACTTATTCCACTATCAAAATAAACGGCTCATATAATCTGGTTCATCCCTAATTCCGATGACTCATCGCAAGTGTTTAAAATATTTTTATATTGTCTTATCTATATTGTGGGTCAATATTCTTGCTATTAAGTCATTAGGAGTCCCTAGAAAAGTTAGAAACAAGATCATAAAACTATATTCTCATATACCTACCTACCTGCATGAAAAGTCCTGACAATTTCTTTTGGAAATCGATCTATCTTAAACTGCTATTATTTAGATAAGGAGCAAACTGGAGCAGCTGAAATTTATGCATCCTAGAGACAAAGACTTAACTATATTCCTGTGTATGTCTAATCATTTAGGACAATTTAACTTAAACAGTACACACTTTGAAATATCGTTCCTCGTGATATTACAACAAATTTTTATGACTTTTACCTTAACGAGCCAAAAAATAAAAACAAAAATATTTTGTTCTCTCAAACTTAGGCACACAGGTAACTATAAATGTATCTGTAAATCTCCAAAGTTTCATATACATTGCGCATATATTATTGAAATTATGAATGCTTCAACATGTATGATTATTTTCGTTTTCATATACTCCCAAAATTAGTTCATATTCACCCTACTAAAAGTACAACATCGGAATAAAAAATATAAATTTTTTTGTGTAATTAAAATAGCCTTGCAGGTCATTATCTAAAATATGTATTCATTTCTTAAAATACTTGATATGCAAAATAACCGACCAAGTGCGTGGCGGACTCGCGCACGAAGGGTTCCGTACCATGGTACAAAATTTAACACTATGTACTTTTTATTTATTTTTTCATGTGAAAAACTAATAATAATGCTAAAACGAGGAAAAAAAACGCCGAAAGAATCATGTTTCTTGTATGGGGGTCCCTTTAAGTTTTAATTTAATTTTATTTTTATTATTTGTTGTAAGAACGGTAATAGAAATACACAGTCTGTGAAAATTTCAACTGTTTACCTATTACGGTTCTTGAGATACAACCTGGTGACGAACGGACAGCGAAGTCTTAGTAATAGTATTCCCGTTGTTACTAATTGGGTACGGAACCCTAAAAACTGTAAGTCGGTGTAGTTTCCATACAGTGTATGCCTATTGCGCAACTGAATCAAATATTTAATATTTTCGGAAACCAAAGGACAATCCCTGCACCTAACACGTTTGGTGACAAGAGAGACGGTTGTTTTTCTCTTGTATTTAATAATTTGATTTGAATAGTAAAAATAAAAAGTTTTTCTAAAAATTCTTCTATTCCATCTGACCGATTCGAAAAATTTCAAGTTCGAGACCACCACACCACAAGATTAAAAATGCGGATGTATAGAGTTTAATTGTATATGAAATCTTAATTTGATCAGGTCCCATTTACAGAACTTTTAAACATATATAACAATGCTTCGATAGCGATATGCCCTACAGTGACCTTAAACGAAAATACCTCAAGTCTAAATTTGGGAAGGCAAATCTTATTGAAATTAAGGGAAATGTAGCTCTAAGTTTATAGAAGATTTTACAGTTACCCAATTTAGAAACAAATAAAAAATCTTAATCCCGACTTATAGTCTCAGATAGCTGAAACAAAGAAAAATATATAAAGTATATAATGGACGGATTTATAGTATATACTTTATCTCTAATTAGAAATGCAAGAAAAGTCGTAAACAAGCTCGGTTTTGTAATTGGTTATATTTTTAAGTAATAAAAAATCAAAATGTATAATGAAATTTAGTAACCTTTTAAGATGTATATTTTACCTCGAATAAACTATACTTTCTCATATGGCCGTAATTTTCCGGTAGTTACTAAATATAGAAAAATGAATCCTTTTCTCCCACGGACAGACTGTGTCACTAGGATATATAAATTCTTCTGGCTTCTGTGTTGGTTTTTAGTAAAAGTGTACAAATTGTAAATAAATGAAAGATTTTAAAATTAAAACTTTGTGTATGGTGAAAATACCATCGGAAATTATATGAAAAATTATAAATTATATATATCGGTTTTAACGACAAAAAACTTAATTTAATTTGATCTCAAATTTAATTTGATCTCAAATTTAATAAATGTTTATGAGTCACTTTAAATAGAAATGAATAAAACATAAACAAACAACATGAGCAGATGTGGAGAGAATCATATTTTACTGCAAATCTAAAAGAACAACCAGGTAGGTACAGAAATTTCACCCGAGCGAAAAGTTTAAGCTCCAGGTAATCTCGTGAACGCAATTTTATCTTATTAACGCAACTTATTTGTTAGGCATATCTCATTCCGTCGACCTACACCATCTAGTGTCGTTGGGGTGTAATAAAGAAGTGCCTTATAAAACCATATGGGGTATCATCCAAAAGAACAGAATGCAGGCAAATTCACAATTTACGCGAATGGCATGAAACGTGTTAACTTTAGACAGGAATACAAATTCATCACAGTAGTGTCTTAACCAACAAAATACTTTATATGGAAAAAAACCCCTAGTACTTTTTATGGGTATAAAATTTACGAGATATGAATAAGAAATAGGAGATGAATTCCAAAACGGTCTATATCACAGATAGATGATTTTGAGTAAATAAATAAAAACGTATTTTTGCTTCAGTAGTGGGCAAATCTAAAATTTCATGGAAGAGAAAGGAATTGGTAATTGCTATCCTTTTCGGATGTATGTATTTCAATATAAGTTCTTCTCGTTTTCTATCGGATTCCACTAGAGTAGAGTCAGATGAGAGCTTAGTTTAATAATTTTATGTTATTCATGTTATAGAAAAATATCATTATAAAATCAAAACTATTCCGTTTGATCACTTATACGTCACATTTGCCGATCATGACAATATATACAATATTGCCATTATTTATCGAATCAAAAGTCCGACATTTTAATACAATAGATGAAATCTAAATGGTTATACTAAGTTTGTCATTCCGTTTGTAACACCTTGAAATAATGATGGTAGAGGAAAATGGATTGGACACCCACTCATAATATTAAAAGTTATTTTGATTTTTGCATGCCTGTTCGTCCGTCTGTCCGTACGATAACTTGAGAAAGCGTTCAATTAGAAAACTGAAATGTTCTACACGACCTTTTAAAAAAAAAGTAAAATTAAGTTCGAAAATGAGACAAATCAGGGGAACTCCTTTGTGGGGTGCCATACAAAAATTTCGTCTTCCACTATACATTGGGACACTTCCTGAGAACGCGACAACATAGAGAGCTTTATAGTAATAGTAGAAAAAATTAAATTGGACTAAATCGGGCAACCCCTTCTTGGTGTCACCATATAAAAATTTCAGTTTTTTACATATACTGTGAATACGACCAGACATTTTTATTGTACTAAAAACTTCTTCAAAATACGAAATCATATAAAAGTAGTTATAATCATTTGTTCTGTCCGACGAACCGTTCTAGAAATATATGCTAAAAATCACTTCAAAAATCAAACTTGCATAGATCAGTGACCATGCGAAATTTCATACGCGCATTCATCTAGGTTATCATAAGAATTGGTCTTAGACCAATTCTAGCTATTTTAATTGTTTTAAAAATAAACAAGTAAAAACGCTAGAATTGGTCTAACAAAGAGACCGATTTCGTTAAAATTCACAATATGAGTACGGTTTCACTAGAAATTAAAGTCGCGCAAGCGGGAGCTCCAGATGTCCAAACGAAACCGAAATAATTAATAATGTATGGGGAGCCCGGGGTTTTGTAGGTTCACTTACTCCTTGGAAAATGCTCGAATATTGCAAATTTTCCCGGGAGTAGTGACCGTTAAATTGCAACAGAACTTGAAGGAAAGTGCCAAATGCATTCGAGTTAAATGCCAACCACAGAAGAGGTATGTAGATTTTCGATTCTGTAAGTGGCATTTCCGTGCGTTTTCAAAGATCACCGATGGCAAAAAGTGGGTATGCAAAATTTTTATAGATTTAATTTTTTTTTAAATAATTAAATGAAATTGCAATTTGCACATATAATCTCTTAGTATAAGCATCCATAAAAAAAAAATAGATTAATCGATAAGTCGTTCAGCAAAATATCGAAATGAATTTTTCAGAGAGAATTTTGACAGTCGAAAATTAAATTTAGTAACCAGAAGGGAGGGAAAAAATCAGAAAAAAGATAGCAGAAGAAATTTTGCAAATCAGATAATATTTACCCCACTTCCCTTAAAACACCCGAATTCGGGAAATGAGAAACTTTCCCATTGGCGTATATGAATGACCTTTCATGAGATTGTGTACGAATATTCTACACAAATGGTAGAATATAAAATAATACCCCACGCCTGGAAAAATGATTTGTTTTTTTTTAATTATAATAATATATATAAGTAACCCACCACGGATTACCACTCTGTAGCATGCTGCCGTAATAGTTTCAAAAAATCTTAATAAACTACAATGAACTTATCAAAACGAATTTTGGAAATCGGTTAGAATTTGGCCGAGAGATAAAGGTGGTAGCTTTACAATATATGCTGCTAATTAATGTGAGCTGAAAGTTATTTAGGAAACCTCACAATCTTATTTTAGAAAATGCTCCTAAACTAATTGGGGTAATGACTTCTGGTTTTCTGTATATGAAGGATAACAGATTAAGTATAGTTAATTGTAACGAAAAGAAGGTGGCTTAAATGTTTCAAGTATACCCGCAAGATGGTAATCATCAAAGTTTTCCGAAAAGTGTTATTTTTCCCCCGGGTTCACTTACTTTTCAGTACAATAAAAATATCTAGGACTATACGTAAAAAAACCAAAAATTTTAAATGGCAACACCAAGAATGGGTTACCTGATTTAGTCCATTTTTGAAATTTTTTTACTATTGCTACGAAAACACCATGTACCAAACTTCAGCTCTCTATATCATGGTGTTCTCAGTCAGTGTCCAAATATATAGTGGAAAATCTCGAATAAGATCTCTCATATGTTGATGAAGAAATGAAATACTCACCTTTGCAAAAAATACGTGCCGCTGAAATATTTACTCCATACTAAGATTAATAGCATCTAGAAAACTTGCATTATGCGTTGAACTATTGTTAAAAAACATTTAGAGCCGTGTTCACCAAGCCACTTAAAATTTAATTAAAATTTAATTATTGTATTATTCTATGTTATAGTATAAAATAATAATATACCTTTATGTTTAATTCCAGTGGGCCCCAACCCTCTCTAGCGGGAGTACTAAAACAGAAATTACAATAAATTTCAATTAAATGGCTTGATGAATATGGCATGATAAATGCCACCAAAAATTAAATTACTTGTATCCTAAGTCCCTCAATTGCATAATTGGATTATACCATCATAAGTAGGATCTAGGAAGTTGGGAGGATCTGATTAAAGATGCTTGTCATAAATATCTCTCGAACTTATAGATTCTCTATGAATCCATAATAAAAAACAGAATTTTTCATGTTATATCAGCAAATGGAAGCTACATAAATTATTAAAAAATGTAAGATTAATAAAACTAATAACATATAATAAAAAATATTTATTTACATTAGAACGGAACACTGAATATCTCTATTGTCCGCAATCAAGTCAAACAAAAATTATCATGTATTCTCTCAGTTAGTAAAAATTAGGGCTGTTGATTTTCGAAGCTTCGAACTTTTTTCGAAGGTCGGAAGCTTCGAAAGAATATTCGAGCAACAAAGGCCAAAGCTCCGAAGCTTCAAACGGAAGAATAATATCTTAGGTTTCTCCGGGCCGCGGATTACGAATATTTGGTAAAAACTTAGATTTTGAAGATTTCGGCGTCAATATGTCTGAAAAAAATTCCCATTTACTGTTCAATTCGACTTATAATCGACTTATAATAATTATATAATATATAATATATAATAATTGCTTAAGCATTCGACCTCATAAGATATGAAATCGTGTAGGGCTTGGAAGTAGGACTCTCCGAAGCAGGAACGATTAACTAACGAAGTTCCGAAGTATGATCAAGATTTCGAGCGAATTCCAATGTACGACGTTTGGCATAATGTTGATTAGCGCAGTTATTTTTATTATTTTTAATTAATAAATATGAAAACAAACTGTCGAAAATGTTTCCAAATTTAAAATGGTTTAATGGATAATTTTTTTTAAAAATTAATCAAATTGGGCCTTAAAATTGAATAACTGAATTCAAAAGTATCATTTTCATCGTTATTGTACCCTGATGAAATCTCATGGGTATTATTGTGTTTGATTCAAAATTTGTAATCCGTGTGTAGGACTTATTCCGGCTTGCGGATAGCCTTCGGCCAAAGATTCGTAACTATGAAGTTTAGGTAAAAACAAATAAATTCGAAATCTGCAAAAATCTCCTAGATATCGATTTAATAGATTCTGACCATATGTGATAAAATTCGACTGCCATTTAGGAACCGACATTTCGATTTCTAAACTTCAACCACAAATTCGTAACTAAGGACCCTAAAATCCCACAGATATCGATTTTTAGCTGTGTTCTTTTGCTTTCGTGCAGTGTTCTGCCTGAGACAGCTTACAACTTTATTAGAAAATTCCCATATAAACCCGGATCACTTTTTGAAAGCTATTTAACTTTTTATTCAACCAAAGAAAGCTATCATTGTGAAGAATCTATGTGGCCTAATATAGCAAGAGAGAGAGAGAGAGAGAATGTATAGAGCGTTTTATTAAAGGGGCATTAGCTCGTTTTAATTCAACCGCTTTTTTGTGAGTCTTTCACATCTAGATGTAAGTTGTCTCAGGCTCTGCAGAACACAGCACATTGCGAATTAAATTGATTTGTACGATGCATAAAAGTAAAAACGGTTTTGAAAGTATAGAGATAATTATCAAATTCACTACTTGAATTCTTGCAAAATATCAAAAGAGACTTGTTAAATTTCATGACAAAGTTTGGCAGATTTCATGTTTTTTTATATTAATTAAATTCATGATACCTGATTATTTTCTTTATACTTTCAAGACTTTTTCGACTTTAATGCACCCTACAAATTAATTCAATTCGGACTCAAAGGAACAGAGCTTTAGTCAAATCTGACCATAAGTGATAAAATTTGTTCGCCATTTTGGAGCTGCAGTATTGATTTTATGATAAATAAAGTTCTAAAAAGTTTCGAAATCCTTGAAGCATCGGCAAAACGTTCATGCTTCGAAGCTTCGAACTACCTGCTGTGAATACTATCAACAGCCCTAATAAGAATTACATAAAACAAAGGTATCTAAGTACCTACATAAAAAATTATAATAAATTATTGTGCAGTATTTTCGTAATTAGCCTCGAATTTACTTCAAATTATGTGCATTAAAAAACCTTTAAAATAAATAACTATTGTAAATAAATTGCTCTAAAAAGTAAAAAATACTTTTTTTCTTTCTCAGCAAGAAAATTTTAATTGCAAAATAAGAAATGCTACAACTCAGATTAAATCTTAAATTTTGGGCATCCATAACTATAATCACAATTGTAGGCTGGTGCCAAAACGGATTGTGAAAGCTTAAATGGAAAAAAATAATTTCAGGCAAGGACCAGACGGAAAATTTAGTTAAGGTTATAATTAAGGGAAAAAAACCAAAAATTAAAACCAAGATAAAGTGAAATTGCGAAATGTCGAGAGGTGGGGGTTGTGTTAACTAATTGATAGTGGTTTTTTTGCGATTTTCGGCGAAATGTGACTTCCTTACGGAAAATGTTCTCGTAAAAGATGTAGACAATAAAAATATCTCAAACTTTCATATAAGGCATTTTTCAACATAACCTCAAATTTTTCGAGAAAATGGCATAAAGACGATTTTTCAGTTTTTTATTTTTTTCTCTCGTAAAAATAATTCATATTACATGAAATTTTGTGAAAGTATACCTTTTCTTGGTTAAATAAGCATAATTTTTTGGAATATGGAAAACATGTAATTACCGATATATTTACAATTTCCAAATAAAAAAAAAATCTTCCACGGAAAACTTTATTTGTGTTTTTTTCGATTTAAATATTTTACCCAGGTTCATTTCAAGCGTTAAAATATCTACCTTAAAATGGACTATATCTGTTGATGGTTTATTTTTTAAGCAACCGCCTAAAATTGAGAAAAACCAAAAATTGACTTTTCGAATCACGAATTTTTCAATTTTTTTTATGATTTTCAATATATTTTATTATTTACGTAAATAATGGATTAAATTTCAATGACAGAATTTATTTTAATGTAATATTACTAAAGTTTAACCAATTTAATTGAAGACAGTTGCAGAAATTATCCTGAAACTTAAGTTTTTCAAGGCAATGCACCGAACCGTATTGAAAGTCGAAAGCTATTTCACTAAATAAATAGTATAATGATGAGTAATCTGTTTCTGTAATTATTAAGTCCTTAGAACAATTAATTTATTGATATATTTTTTGCATTATGCTGGTTCTTCTTCTTCATCAATAAAATTTTCAAATTTCGAAGGAGCTTCGAGATTATCGGGGTCTTCGAGCTCCTCGATTTTAATATAAAGACTCTTTGCTAACTTTTCATCGATAATCTCTACCAAATAACTTACGTCTTCAAATATTTCTTTATCTGTATTTGCGCTGTTTTCATTACAATTACTGCATAAATAGGTAAATTTTAAGCCGTGTTTTCGGCAGACACATTTCTGTTGATTACAACCACTTTCACAGCTGCAGCTAATACTTTTTAAAAAAATTTCGATAATTAAATCTGAAATTTCTGGAATAAATTTTGGCACGAGTCTACCTAGATGTATGTTCCAGCCCCATTGCATAGCTTTTTTGTTATCTGGCGCGTTGTCCAAATAACCAAGCCAAGTTTGCAATTGTAATAAACTCTGTAGGAGTGCTGTTCAGCTGCTCCTTCAGTTGGGGGAAGTTTTTCCAATTTGAAAGTAGATTTATTAGTTGACAATTGGTAATGCTCCAATCTTAGTTGATTTATGCTTTTGTAAATACCATTTTTATTTTCGTCGTTAACTTTTATTGATGATGAAGTATTTTTAGAGATAATACTTTATTTTTGCTTTCAAATTTATCGCTACCAAAATTATTTCATAGATTTTCTCGGAACAACTTTTTTCAGCGCGCAGGGCGCTCTATATAGAGCTCCAACGAATGAACCGATCCACATGATTCTTTGCGCAATTGACATTAAACTCAGAAAGCGATTTTTGTCAAAAATTTATTTAAAAATGTTGAAGCCAGCTGGCATTTCGTTATTCGGAGATTTTTTTGAAAGCGAAAGCCGATGAGGTCTCCAAATTCCCCATCTAGTTTAATAATTTTCAACCCTATTTCCATAACTAAATTCATTCAATTTTAGTAATATTACATTAAAGTAAATTCTGTCATTGAAATTTAATCCATTATTTACGTAAATAATAAAAATATTGAAAATCATAAAGAAAAATTGAAAAATTCGTGATTCGAAAAGTCATTCTTTTGGTTTTTCTCAATTTTAGATGGTTGCTTCAAAAGTAAACCATCACCATATGTAGACCATTTTAAAGTAGATATTTTAATGCTTAAAATGAGCCTGGGTAGAATATTTACATAGAAAAAAACACCAATAATGTTTTCCGTGTAAAATTTTGTTTTTTTTCGGTTATTGTAAATATGTCGGAAACTAAATGTTTTCTAGATTCTAAAAAAAACTTGTGCCTATTCAACGCAAAAAACTGTATACTTTCACGAAATTTCATGCAATTTGAATTATTTTATACGAGAGAAAAAAATAAAAAACTGAATAATCTGTTTTTCTCCATTTTCTCGAAAAGTTTGAGATTATTTTGAAAAATGCTGTATGTGAAAGTTTTAGATATTTGTATTATCTATAACTTTTACAAAAAACATTTTCCGCTAGGAAGACACATTTCGCCGAAAATTGCAAAAAACCCCTCTCAACTAGTTAGCACAACCCCCACCCCACCACATTTCGCAATTTCACCTTATCTCCCATTTAGTTTTAGTTCTCTTAATTATAACCTTAACTAAATTTTCCGTCTGGTCCTTATCTGTTATTAACTTTTCCTTTCGAAGAAGTATTAGCACCAGTCTATAACTGCAAATCATGCCCAAGTTTTAAGATTTATTTGGAGTTGTAGCATTTCTTATTTTGCAATTAAACTTTTCTTGTGTATATCACTGAGAAAGAAAAAAACTCGTTGTTACTTTTTAGTGCATTTTATTTACAAAAGTTATTTATTTTAAAAGGTTTTTTAATATATTTTATTTTCTACTCTTTAGTCATAAATTCGATACACTCTCTCGACTCTCGAATCTCTATTCGCGACTGTTGATGCTCTAATCTCGAATCTTGAATCTCGAATCTCGATTCTCGCAACTCAACTCTCAACTCATGTCACACACGGCCCAAATTTCAGAAACCCAAGGCTGGTAGTTACCACCCCCAACACGTAAGAAAATTTTATCCAATCGGAAAGCGCCCCACCTACTCATTCTAAATCAAAAAACCCAATCGATTCACTTTTACTACCCTAAAATTCTTTCATCACGAACGGCATTTTCAGGTGCTCAAACACAAAGTTTCAGAGTGAGGGGTGTGTAAGTTGATAGAAAGTTATTAAAAATCACTATAGGCCTGCAAAAAGTGGTGTCTGCAGTCAATTGACATGGTCTGTACTATCGGTTTAATATGCACCTACCAACAGTTGTTTACTTTAACTGCCTTTATGTCTTTGAATCGCTATACTGAACGTATATACGATGGATTATTTTACCGCTGCTTTTAACATCAATCGCCACTTAAGCAATTTATGTGTACAGATAATACAAATGAATCGGAGCTTGTCAAAGGCACTCCGAACTCGTATCACTTGTGGCTGTAGGTTTGAGAGATTTATATAATGACACTTAATATTTTATATTAAATGCTGCTATGACATCATCTGTCGGAAACTAGAAAAACGCTAAAGAAATACGTCTACGAACCGAATTAAGTTGATTGTTGAATTTTATCGATACGAGCCTCAGAATAGACACAAGTTTGACTTGAAGTGAAGAAACTTCAGCATTCAATTTATTTTAATTGGTAGATAATCTGAGCTATTGATAAGTTAATCGATTTCTTCAAGAACTCTCCACTTGATTTCCGTAAATTTACTATCTAAGTTCTGCTTTATGGATTCATTACATTTTTTTTCAATTCCTTTCCTAGAAACGAGAACATTATGAATAGAGGAATATGCTTGAAAAAAAGATTCCACGAAGCTAATTCACAACACGTCCACTCTATTAAAATCCTCAATTGCGGGGTAACACAGTAACTTCGGTTGGTATTCAAAACTACATAGATTTCCGTGTTTTATTTTCGACCTAATATCTAAGTCACAAAATTTCTGTGCGCTATAATTTCTCATCTGGCGTATAAAGTGCAAATTTTAAGCTGAATGTTGCGTTCCTATTCTCACTCGGATTCAATCGGTTTTTAACCCTGTCGTTCTTTTTCTCAGGACGAATTATTAAGTTTAAATCTGCCATCGAGTTTTTCCGACTACAAATAGTTTTGAGAGTGGGTCTGAGTTTCTCCCGTTATAAGCAAGCAGTATGGAATTTGATTTGAATTCGTATGTGAAAGTTTTCTTACATAAAATGTTCTTGTTCCCATTATTTACGCATCAATAGTGTCCTTCATTACTCCCAATCTGGTTTTCGTCCTCGACATTGTTGTACCACTGCCCTTTTGAAAGTAGTCAATGTAATTAGAGAAGTAATAGATTTGGATAAATTAATTCTACTGGTGATGCTTGACATCTCCAAAGCATTCGATACTCTAGATTATGTAATCCTGTGTAGAAAACTCATTACCAAATTTAATTTTGCTATAAGCCCAACGAATCTTATTTTTAGTTATCTAACATGACGTTATCGAACAGTGTTTTCAAATGGTAATTCCTTTACCTTTCTTAGCATTAACTCTGGTGTTCCGCAAGGCTCCATTCCTGGCCCGCTGCTTTTTTGCATGCTTATTAATGATTTGTTTGACTGTCTTACTCACAGTGTAATGCATCTCTATGCTGACGATGCTCAACTTTTCTTATCGCGACCCGTAGGACTTGTCGAAGATGGAATTATTTGTAACAATGAAGTCCTAAATTCAATGTATCTATGGACGATTGACAATAGTTTGATGCTGAATCCCGGAAAATCATGTTGCTTAGCTGTGTATCGTAATAAATAATTTAGACGTAGTTATCAATTAGGGTAATCACATCAAATCCATAATTCGTAAAGTATACGGTGGTCATCGCTCATTGTGGACTTCGAGCTATTTTACCACACTTTCTTCGCGCATGTTTCTTGCTCGTTTTCTGCTTATTCCTGTCATAATGTACGGTTGCGAAGTATTTGGAAAACTTTAATATCTTAATTTTACCAAATAGCAGATCGCGATTAACTCTATTATTAGATATATATATCACCTCAGAAGATACGATCACGTGTCAGGTTATACTACATCTTTTCTCGGTTGTGATCTTTTCACATTCTTGAATTTCCGATCAATAATCCTTCTAGCTAAAATTATCAAATACCGCATTCCAATCTACCTATATAGCATTCTTCAGTTTGCGAGATCTTCTAGAACAGTTAATTGCATTCTGCCCAGATCTGAATACTTAATTACTAAACGCCTGTTTTTAGTCATTCCATCAAAGTTTACAATTCCTGACCGCCCAGTATTAAGTTACCGGTTGTGCCGAGATCTTTCGCCAGCACCAAGGAAAGAATTTTTGAAATTATGTCCTCAAGCAGCAGTACTTGAATACTTTAGAGCCAAATATTTTGGGGTTGCTTTATAGTACCGCAGATGTAGCAAGTTCAGTTAAGTAGTGATTTGTTGTATTTGTTCTTCCTTTTGTTTCTGATTTAGTTTTTAGTAGTAAATTTAGGGGATTATTCCTTGTATCTTACTTATTTTATTTTATTTATTTTTTCTCATGTTTCCTTCTGTTTTTATTTTCTTGCTTATGTTATATTTAACTTGTACAAGTAAAAAAGATCATATCTTAATTTGTACAATGCCTTATTAGAACGAATGAATTGAAATTGAAATATTGTGGTTGGTTATAGTTGCGATTATGTTCATTAGACTTATTAAATACAAAAATGGTATTGTTTTTAATAACAATCAATTTGACCTTAAAATAGTGCTGTTTCGTTTCTTTTTTACAGCCGTGTTCTATCGATTCACCCAAATTTCTTCAGAGCAGGAAAGGGAAAGCAACAATTATTGTACTTAGATACTTAAAGATCTGTTTGGAATTTAAGTAAGAATAAACTGCAAACTTAAAGAGATATATAATACTATTGAAATATGCTATTGGTGACCTATATTATTACTTGGCCATTATTTAACTTTGAGGAGTTTTGACGAACGGCTATTTGAGTTTATTCAATTTACTCCAATTACATATCCTTAACGAATTAATCTGGTTGCCTCGAATCAGCAGTATATCATTACAACTTATACATACGTATGTACTCATATAAATAATTTACTTAAAAAATTTAAATTATACACAGCTCCAATGAATAACTTGAAACTTGCGATTAGCTTTAAGCAAGCAATCGATACCTATAATCTTTTTTAAACAGCTGCAGTAGAGACAAGGACTTTTAAGAAAAAAGTCAACAACTACCTAATCTCTTGCAGCCATGTAATGTCAAAACTTCCTAAAGCAAAAAAGTTTTAATGGAAATAAAGTGCTCGATTTCAGGACTCTGTACCTACTCTAGGCAGAAGGGGATGAAGGAGGTATATTTGCCTTTTAAAAAGTCCTTTGTCAATTACCGGATTTGTGCAGATGAAATTTAGCTATTATGGACCCTGAATCGGACTTGCTTACCTACTATATACTGCATACTTGCTCAAACAAACTTCGAATGAAATCCACTGCTTGTTATGAAAAGTTTTGAAACTTCAAAGCTAAGTCTACATAGAAGAGTGATGTAGAAGAGGGGAGTTTGGTAGTAGCACTTCGTATATAACTAATTATACTGAATACTGATGTCATTTCAAAACGTAAGCAAGCATGGAATTAACTTAAAAAATTCCCAGCATACTTTCACTGCAATCTCTGAGGTGGAAAATGGTAGGTGCATGATGAAGCTGAAATTGAACTTGGAAATTCATCGTTTATATTATATAGATGAGACTACAATGTCATAAATTCTCAGCTGGAGCATATAAGTATTCAACGAGTGTTAGGCTATGTCATTTCACATATGGCCTTGCATCGAAACTAATTAGCATGATAATAAAATATGAATAAATAGGTGCTGCTACTATGACATTATACAAGTGGTGGGTGATATAATATTTCACCAACTTTACCATTTTAATCGTGCTCTAGTGGCATAAACAGCATAACTAAAAATATGAGCAGTAGTGACATTGCACATTCTCCTTCCTTATGTACAAATTTTATTCAAAACATTCTACACCCATTTCCATTGTGTAGTAGTTTTCAGTTTATCGTTGCCTCATTATTGCCTTAAAAATCATCCTTAAAAAATTGTTTTCATTCAGTGGTTTCCCTGTACGACAACTTTTTTGGGCATTCCAATTAATTTCTATTTTATTATTACGATATGCAGAAAACAATGCATAATCGATAGATATGATGACATACTTACCTTAAAACAGAGATCTTGTCTAGAGTAAAGAATGCATTGATAAATGCATCCAAAATATTATAAAGGCTTTGACTTTGTTTGAATATGTGTACAAGAGTTCATGATGCTACATGCTATAAACTTTATACTACTAAGTTTACTTAATTATTTTGAAAAGAACTATTGTTATGCTTTACTATGAATACAAGCAACTCAGATTTATCCATGAATAGATTTAGCTACTTTTATGTCTATAAAATAAAAATGAGACGAAGCAAATATTAGTGAATCCCAGATTAATTAAAGGAAATATTCTGTGAGATGGGTAATGACGCTGAGTTGCTTCAATCAAAATAATTTCTTTTAAATAGTTGGACAGAAAAGTACCAGATTATATAAACAAAAATATTACAAAATCAAAGACTCTTTATACAATGAATATGGATTCATGCTCTATGCTAATCGATTGTGCCAAAATCAAACCATTCTGAAATACTTAACAGAGTTTTGGTATAGGCTTACCATTTAACTGAACATAAAAAACCTAAAATAAAGGATGTCGCGTAGGCTCCCACATTAAGTTAAATCTAAGAATGATGATTTTGGGGATCGCGAAGTAAGAAAAACATTCACTCAATCCTACTGCCTACTCCGCTTACTCCCTATAGAACATAAAATTTCAAAACAATCACAATTATAAAATCTCCCATCAGTTAACTTATATTTGAGGATTAAAAAATTTTTATTATCCACAATTTTTATGATTTTGATATGAAACCTTCGGAAAAATATTAGAAACTCTTCAGTTCAAATGCAGCCAGCCGGGCTTAAATTTTTGAAAAAGGTGAGGTGTTTTTCTTTTTTTTTTAAACCCCAAAAAACCGTGGGTTTTTTGTCCCTTAAAACTTTTTGTACACACCAATTTTTATTATTTTTCGCACATATGTAGGTTTTTCGAACATATTTGCAAATACTACCGACGCTTCCTTTTCAAATTTGTTAACATTTATTGTTCCACGTTTATTTTAACAGGAGAATAAAGATTGAGGTAATCTTATTTATCTATTTATTTCTACAAATTTCATTAATACCTGCCTACTACAAAACTAAAACAGAATAATGTAAAATAGTACAATCCGATTTAAATAAGGTTTAATTAAAAAGATAAAAGAAAAAGGAAAAAGGAAAATACGTGAGGGTAAGATTTTAGATTATAAAAGTAAGATAAAATAAAAACGAAAGAAGAAAAATAATAGTATTAAATAAAAATGAGAATGAATAGAAAAAAAGCTACATCAAGTAGGCTGACCATTCAAGATACGCTTTAATTGAGCTTTCGTTATATATAAATCGAGTTCTTGCCAGTGAGTATTAAACAAACGGGACATCGACGTAATAGGTTCATTAAAACTATTATTTGTATCACAAAACGGCAAATAAAACAAGTCATGGTTTCTCAAGGAGCGACATGGAGCAGAGATATTTAGGAGACCATGCAAGCAACCGAATACAAACAGGATCCTAGAAATGTTATCGACATTCGAAGGAAGAAAATTCTTAGCATACCACGAGTAGAAGGTGTTCAAGTCAAAGTTAATCAGAGCACAGTGATCGAGATCGTTCGAAAAATCTTGACGTCGTCAACATAATAGAGAATGTTGGTATGAGGTAGTAACAAGTGAATGACATTGATATAATTGACAAACAATAGAGGTCCTAGATGCTACCCTGGGGTACTCCAGAAGTATTATGAATGTTTCTGGATAGTATACCACGAAAATAGACTTCCTGGGTACGGTTAGACAGATATGAGGTTCACCAAAATAGGAATTATGGCTAAGCCTGTCGAACGTCTTACCAAAGTCAGAATAGATGTTTTCCTGGGTCGATGGCATACATACAGTGTTTAGAAAACTCTAAGAAGTTTATAGTTGTAGACTTACTCCTAGTAAAACGAAGCTGCAAACTACCTATAAACCGTTTAGAGTGGAAATAGAGTGCATAACCAACAACAGCCACAACAATTTTGAGGAATACTGAAAGATTGCCAACGGGTATATAATTAGTTATGTCATATCTGTTCCCCTTTTTATGATGTGAAAAAATTAGAGAGTGTTTCCATAACTTAGCAAACACCCCAAATTGACAGGACAATTTAAACAGGTAACATAAGATAGGGATAAGCGGAATGCTTCATTTCTTCAATAAAGAAGATGGCATGCCGTCTGGATCAGGCAAAAAGCTATCCGCCAAATTCGAAATTGTGGCATCGTCAAAACAAGATTCTTCAATTCAAAAGAGGTAGAAAGAAGCATCATCAAGTGAATAGAATCGCTAAAACTAATATCACAGTTGGAATCACTAAGATCAGATTAAAAAAAAAATTAGCAAACATATTGGCAATAATTGTAGAGTCAGCACTCTCAGCATCACCAAATAATAAGGATGATGGGAATCCATTGACTTGCATTTAGAATTAACAAAGGACGAGTCTCGGTAGACTTACCAGCTTGATACGCGAAATACTTAGAATGGGGAGAGGCTGATGGGTCGGAACGATTTGACTAGAGAACTAGCTCTTTTCCTGCTTTGGGAATAAATACCACCCTGACGTATCTCCAACATTGGAGAACGTTCCCTAGAGCGTAACTGACTCCAAAAATGTTTTGTAGTGGAGAGTGTTTTTCTTCAACACCTTGCTATAGTAAGGCGGGCAATATGCCGTCTCCTCCAGCAGATTTAAAGAGCATAAATGTGCCAATGGGCCATCTAACCTTGATAGGAGTGAAGATTCTACCCGCAAAGCTTTTGCTCCTGTTAGAGACCCTGTGCTTGTCCACCTCAATCGGATCTGGAGCTACTCTTCCTTGATCTGGAGTGAGAGAGTTGGAAAAGTGGGTTTCTAATAAGAGCCTGACTGTTTCCTCGCAACTCTCGGTGCATTTCCCAACATCTTTTTGAAGTTAGCCTATACCATTCGTGTGATCCTTCGAAAGAATCTTATGGAGCCTGGTAGCTGCGGGCAATTGATCTATGCCATCGCATAAGGTCCGCTAGATTCTTCTTTTGGATATCCTTAATTCCGTATTATATTCCGTTATAGCCTTTTTATATTCCCCCAGATGCCAGAGAGTTTAGCTCTGCTGAATAGTTTCCTGACTTCTTTTCTTTTCATGCTCAGTTCCCTATTCCACCAAGGTAATGCCGATTTTTGGTCTATTGCTTCAGAGGGCAACTGTGTTCGAATGAAGTCATTACAGCCGTTTGAAGCTGCGTACTGGCTAAGTCTAGCTCTTCCGTCGTGCTAATGCTACCGCCGGGAGAGGTAACTACAGCCTTAAGGTGTTGTCGATAGAGTTCCAAGTTAGTTAGTTTAGGGATCCGATACTCTTGATATGTATTGAGTTTGGCATCTATATTGGACCTGATGTATCTGTGACTGGACATGGAAATCTCTGTCGATACATGCCACCTGCTTACTTTTGTATTTATGAACATACTGGCAAGTGTTAGGTCCAGGACCTCTTGTCTAGTAATGTTCATAAAGGTTGGCTTATTACTTCGATTTAGTATCTCTAAATTGTTAGACAATATAAAATTGTAAAGGTACTCACCACTGGCGTTGGTATCCGTGCTACCCCATGGCGTATGATATGCGTTTACATCGCATCCAACGATGAATTGCATTCCTCTACGTTTACAGTAGTTGATGAGCCGTTTTAGCTCTGGGGGAGGTAATGTATACGCTTCTCCGGGAAAGTAGACTGAGGTAACTACTACCAGGGCATGCTAAAATAATATATTTAAAATAGGTGATCCTCAGAAAGTGCAAAAAAACGAGCGAGAAAGACAGACAAACAATAGCTAAGCAGCTGCCTCAATATACTTGCGTCGATGGGGATAATTTCCAAAGTCTCTGTCTCCTAGCCTTTTACTCCGATTGATTTGAAACTTTCTGCAAATATTCTAAACATATTATACTATTAGATGAAATATAAAAAAAACATATTATACTTTTTTTAAACTTCGAAACCCATGTAACCCCTTAATAAGCTTAAGAGCATAAGCACAATTGGCCGTTCCTTACTATTTACAGTCCACGAGGTCAAAGTTAGAATCAACGAAGTTTGTTCTAGATGTGGCCGAATACGGATCTCCTTTCGATTCTAGAGATTTCCATTAGCTTGCCAAATTGTACCTGGACAGAAAGGGCAAACGAGTTCCACAATTCAAACAGGATAATTTATCTAGAATCGAGTGGGTCTGGTATTTTTTACAGAGGCGCACAGAGTACCAAAATCCAAATATCCAGTAATTTTTACTTAGAAACCTTCAAACAGATCCCTGGTACTATAGTGTCAGTAAGTCCCCTTGTTCGGCACTCTCGCCAGTGAGGGAACCGATGTAATCGTTTACTTTTCTCAACTTGACATTCACTTGGAAGACGCACCACTGTCTTCCAGACTGAATTCTTCGCCATCGCAATGGCAATGTGACATTTTCTTCCAAGCTGGAACAGTTGGCTTAGAATTTAAAGCAACAGTTTACATAAGCACTATTCAGGATTACACAAGAAAAATAAAATTGAAAAAGTAAAGATATGTAGCAACAGGAGCTAAAAAACCATCACAGGGTATACATTTTCTCGAAAACAAAAGAAATGTTTGTAATTTGAAAAATACATGACCTAGATTTTTTTATATTTTTCTGGTAACTGTTATGATTTGGTCTATCACCCGATTCCGGCTTGACCTCAACTTACGGGACGCCCTGTATAGTGACTAATCGTGTGTCGATTTATGAAGATTAGGCATTAGTTTAAATCTTGTTTCACAGCTTGTCTTCGAAACTCTCCATTATAATCGAAATAAGTCCGTATGTAAAAAAAGAAATTGGTGGTAATAGCATCACCTTGGGGAAGAAATGCAAAAAAATATCATTCAACCGAAACCACTTCAGTGCTGAAGGAGGGTCCTTGTTTTACAAACAAGCAATCAGCAAGTCCTAGTTAAATGTCATGTCGCCATCTACTCGATAATAGTTATTGCTAGTACTGCGATGAGCAATTTATTTGCTCTGCTGGTATCTCTTTTATTAAAAGTTCAGGCGACAAATATGGGTTTTATGATAAATACAACTCAGAAAATAAATCTAAGGTATAAAAATAATAGGCTGTTCAATCTCATATTATATTGGGAAACTCTGAACAACTTAGCACCATAAAAGTATCTTCCTTTAAATATTTAAACCGTTTAAATGCGCGAGCTCCAAAAAGCCCAAAGAGACATGCCAAGAAAAAATCAGCTCTTATTGTAGTATTGGTACAGGAATGAACCTTCTAGTGGTACAGTTATTTTATTTTACACCGTATACACCTCCTAGCACGAAGGCAGAAAAAAACTTTCATAAAATTCTGAAGATTAAAGGATAAGTAATAACTGTAGTGTATGTCTCTATGCCGTTCAAGCCAAAGTGAAATGAAGACGATAAAAATCAAATGCAATAACTGAGGTCAGCATAAGTCCAACGCAGTTCCATCGGGCAATTATTGTGCAGAAAAATTGAGTTTCTTTATTTTCCTAAGATGTGCTAGGAAAAGTCTCCGTATTGATTCATCTACGAAATAAGCTTGTCTAGAATATTATTGCGCTGCGGAATTTTGATATCTGTGTCTTTGTTTTTTGTCAGAGAAGATGATTTATAGGGGTAACAACTCTACTCGAGAATAGAAATTCTATTTATAACTCAGATTACTATGTTGATAATGAACAATTTCTTTGAAATAATATTTAAAATTGTGAATAATATGTCCTTTTTTATATCAAGAAATGTATCTATAGTTAGGTACACGAAAACTACAAGCTGATCTCTTGGTACTTTTGTAAGTGTAACTGGCGGCCTGTTAATGTTAAGAGTAGGGGCGGCTAGGCTTCCAGTACCTTGCGGACACCGTAACAATATTTGATCTATTGTGCCTTCCCCTAAGGTAGTTAGGCAAAATCGAGTCTTTTAACGAGCTCAATTATTGCTCGGGGTTAGATTGCAAATTTTTATTTGAAGAAAAAAGTGTTCCTCCAGTGATTTGCAGCCTAAGCCTGCAAGTGCTGGGTACTCACATATAACATGAATCCAGGTTTCATCTTCCTCTTCACACAGTCGACACAGTTCACTCTTCAATTTGCTTATCTTCGTCAAGAAGTGCCGGAAAGGGCCATGGTCAATGACTGCATTAGCAAACAGTCTGAGTGACTGTCTGCTAGGTCTAATAAGTTGTCGCGTCTGGAGAGAAGAGAGGGGTTAAAGGGCATGTTACGCCAAAGGAGCACCTGCCTCCTGTTTTCCCACTAAAGCAGTTCCCCCTAAAGTGTCCTTTTGGTAGGCCAAATGTTGGGTAGGGACCAGTATACGGACATTCAGCTCCGGTTTTAGTCAGTTCATCTGCTTTCTCATTACCGTCCACTCCTTCGTCTTCAGGAACCCAAACCAAGGTTACTTGGTTGTCCCTAGACGGTTGCTAGACTTTAGAGTAGCAGTTCCAGACTAGTTTCGACTCAAAGACCTGAGAAGAAAGTGCTAAGAGCACAGCTTGCCTATCTGCACAGCTGTAGATGTTGTAGTTTTTGCAGCGCTTTTTAAGGCTTTCCTGAACCCCAACCTCTATAGCATAGACTTTCGCTTGAAAAATAAAAGGTGAGACACTAAGCGAAATGGATAGCTACCACTCCTGAACCAACGATCCCTACGCCTGTTTTGCCATCCTTCCGAGATCCATCAGTATACCAGACTTGTGTCCATCGCGGGAACTACATAGAGTCGTCTTTCTAGTATCTGGCTTGTTTCATTAATGGTTTCCTGGTAACCTCTTTCAAAGGAAACTCTTTTCGCCATGGTATCTGTTGGAGCATCTATAGATTCAAATTAACACTTTGTGTAGTCATACATTATGTAAAAGTCTGTGAATACGAACTTTTCCAATTTCGATTTCACAATTGGAGAACCCCCGATCAGAAAACGACTTTATGCGTTAGTTTCTGCTATTTACCTTCTACAAATCGTAGAAGAAAATAATTAGTTGCGGGTACTTTAAGGGTGGGATGTACACTCCAAGAAATGGAGGTTACATTAGGATATCTTACATATCAAATTAAAGGTCTCGAAGAGTAGGTACGTACTACTGAGTGGTGTACTCATTGCAATATTATTAATTTTTGTTGATCTTGTAAACTCAGTTTTTGTGACGCTTTTTATATTTAACGGAGTTTGAACAGAATTTCTTTAGTAAATAATACCGGAAAGGACTATAAATTTAGTCCAGTAACCAGAACTAGTGAATTTCACCGTCAAACATATTTTGATCAAATTTTTCTAGGATACTAACTTTTCACACTGATATTTCAGTAAAGGAAAAACTTATTTTTAAACTATTTTCACTGAACAAATGTTTCATACACTAGAAAAATAGAATAATACAAACCACTTTTCTAGTAATTTGAACAAAATTTCAAGTATAACAAAACGTGAAACCAGTAAAACTTATTACTAGTTTTCTAGTGCACACATTTCACTAAAAAATTACTTGAAAAAATCTAGGAGGTCTACTCTATTGACGTTTTGCTGAAATTCTAGTTGAAAAATATTTACAGTGAGATCGTTAAAGTTAACATGCTCGAAGATATTGAGATGACCCATACTGGGGGAATTGCGAGCATCTAGCCTTTCCTTTTGAAGCGTACTAGTCGCTGCTTCCCTTTGAATATAGAGGTAGAGTGGCTGTACTGTAGGCCAAGATTGGCTTCAAGTGCTCGTTGAGGACAAGTGGTGAAGGCGCCAGTGGCATCTAAACATGCCATCCTTTGGACTTCATTCCTGGTGGTTGCTTACAATATTTTAGGCCACCAGACGTTTGACCCATAGGAAAAGTATGCATCCAAATATACCCTGGGAGATCCGTAAGATCATTTTGGGGTTCAAACCCCATTTTTTTCCGATAAGCCGATATGGCTTTGTTAGTTATCATTTCCAGGTGGGGATTCCAGGTAAAGTTTCTATCTGGGATTACTCCTAGATATTTTGTTTCTTTGGAACATTCTATTGCAATTCCATTTAACTTAGGAAATGGGATCTGGAGACTCCTTTTCCTAGTAAAAGGAACTAGCACTGTTTTACTTTTGTTTATTGATAGTTCCAAGTTCTGGAACCATGTGGTAACAATGTTAAAAGCAGTTTGTTTAAATCTGATTCAAGCTTCCCTTTCACACAAATGACAATGTCATCAGCGTATCCTTGGGCCTTAAAGCGCCGGTCTCTTGGAGTAAATTTAATAGATTATCTATAACTAAAAGCAATAGAAGTATTGATTACACTCCGCCTTGTGGGCAGCCATTAGTGGCTATGATTCACCGTTTATGGTAGCTGTAATGCAGCGTTACTCAAACATATTTCGAATCCATCTGACGATGAGAGTTTCTATGCCTCTATCTTCGGATAGCTTCTTGATCGAATCAAAGAGAGTACTGTCGAATGCACCTTCTATGTCCATGAAGGAGCATATAACGACCTCCTTTTCCTATGAGTCTTTCTTGATAGTCTCTACCAGACTACTGAGAGCGGTCTCGGAGGATTTCCGGATTGATAGGCATATTGATTGCCATTGAGTGGACAGCTTTTGAGGGACATCATCCGAATATAGTTCTCTATTATTTTCTCTTAAGTTTTCAGCAGAAATGATGTCAGACTGATAGGCCTGTATGATTTTGCCTCGCTTTATAGCTTGTTGTTTGGCTAATTTATGAACTTACAAATTGTATTATGTTACTTAATCGCAATTGTGTAATGAAACTCTCTCGCGTTTGTGAGTTTTGATATTGCGAAAGAATGACATTACAAATCAAGTTGATTATTTTCATATAACTATTTATACTTTGAAATAAAGTCGAAGGAATTTGTGTCTTTATTCATAAAAATGAGGGATAGGCTTGAAAGCATAAAAAGGGTTTATATTTTGAGAATGCGATAGATTTCCTTATGTGCACATCATCGCAATGTCGCATTAACCGGATCTTAACTCAGTTTTGTTTTCT